>OX418216.1:149887980-150190480 GCA_948455865.1 Conomelus anceps
GCTTTTAGATTTATGTGTTTGTGTTAACGTTATGGTTGTGTTGCATAATGGTATCTCAATTTTGTTGTTACAGTTTAGTCGTAGGCCTATTTATTGTTATACTGCTATTGTTTGATTATGAATGCTTTGTAATATTAATATAACAATTAGAATACGTACGGATAATAGATAAAAAGTAGATAGAAAAATTAAGGAGACTGAATAAGAGAATAGACGTGAAATTTGAACTTACAAATATGTGGTGTATGTGTAACGTATACATGGCTGATTATTCATTTGCACGGCATTGCTGTAAGCAAATAAATTAATCATTAAATTAACATCATGACTCAATGACTTATTATTAAAAAAATACTGAATTTCAATTATTAAAAACTACACGAAATGAAATAAAAATATACACATAAACTAAAAAGTTTGTAAGCAAAGTAGTCGCAGTTTCTACTGATTTCCTGCAGCGGATCAGTTATTCCTGATCTTAAGACATATAATAAAATATATTAGCAATAATGTTTTTTTTTCATATAACAATAACAATGATAAGTATTTCCCTGGATTTCTTGTTCCTTAACGATCTTGATATTAAATTTTTATGATAGAATTCAAGAACTTTCAGTCAATTTTAATTGAGAATAAATAATATTTTTCTTATTATTTCTTTACAATATATTTCTACTCACTGGCTAAACGAAACGGTTTGGCCAGAAGTGAGTAAACATATTATTTATTCTCAATTTGCAAGTCGCTGAATTTACCATAAAAAGTTTATAAGTATTTATAAGACAAAAAGACACAACCAGCAATCAGTCAAAACATCAAATATTAATTCTAATGGAAGCTCACGAGCATGCATACATCGGTTTGCGCGCAAAGCTTTGAAGCGCAACAAGAAATCTGTACAAACGAACGATAACTGCGCACCGCCGTGTGGCAATCTTCTGCTAGTATATGACTGGCCAATTTCAACAAATCGGATGCTCCATTCACACGAGCTCCCTCAGTTAGTGACCAGCTTTACAAATCAATTTTTACAATGTAGCATTCCTATGTTTGCGCCCAGAACTAGCTGTATTGCAGGTGCAAATGAAATAAAATCATGCCACTATACATGTAAATGTATCAGCCTGTAAATGCATGTAAAATGTGGAGTATTTGCGCCAGCATAACAGTTTTTGCAACTGATGCATATAAATTATTGCATAAATGTGATAATATAAAGACGCTAGTCACATTCACAAGCTTAATAACAAGAATTGAATTTATAGTTATCACTTGAAAATTACATTTTCCTCTGACATTAATTGCCTAATAAGATTTCGTAAAGGTAAAACTTTGTCGATTGAAAGGAAATTTGCAACTTACCTTCCCGTCTAAGTTTAAATGCTGTCTTAATATAAGATTATATTGGTATTTTGTTTCATTTTGTACCAGCATCCCGTTTTCCGATTGAGGTAGTAAGTTCTCAAATTATCCGATTTTCAACATTTTGGACCTGGAAAATTTTCTTCATTGGTTGATATTTTTTTACATCTTTTTCATTCTAGACACAGAGAAAATATCGAATTATTGCAAAATTTAAAAGAGTGAATAATTGCTCATTTTATAAACAAGTAATTACATGTTTCCATTTCAAAAAGATGGTGTAACAGTTTTTGAGCATCCACTGAAAGTTTAACACTAATACTAACGAAAAAATGGCTTGTCATATCATTTTCAATAATTGAGCTAGTTACATAGTCAATATAGAGTGGATTTTTTAAAAGTGTGTTCAATACAACATTCATCCCCGGCTGCAAAAGCTACGGAGTAAGTATAAATCAATGAGTACATTTCAAAGGTGAATAAAAAAAAACAAATTGGTGTACTTCAATTTATGTACATTTATCGAAAAGACAATTTCAAACAGTTTTATTTCAAGTCATGACAAGTTCAATAAATTTATACTTAGGTACTTAATTTGCTAATACTTGAAAACATGTTTTTAACCAACCTTGGCCTTTAATGGACGAACTGCAATGATTCCACCCTTGCTCACATTGCTACAATAAAGTAAGCGGTGTTCGTTGGAGGTCATATCAAATTCTAGCACCTGAGTATACAAACTGTTGTTTCAAGACGGGCGCGTTGTAGTACTGTTATTTCTCTATGAACTGTGCTCAATACTCATTCTGAAGAATATAGATACGTTTGTAGAAATGCATTAAGCTTGTCAGTTGTAGTGAATGAAACTGTTTGAAATTGTCTTCAAAGAATTAATATTCACGTTGGTACATTAATTTGTTAATTTTTTATTCACCTATGACATGAGCTCAATGATTTATACTCATCCTGTACAGTGTATATAATGATGTTCCAGTAAGCAGACAAGTATAATACTGTGCTGCCAAATATACCATTATTTAGTAAAAAACTATACACCTGATACAGTAGAGTTTAGAGCTGATAAAGAATGGCATACAACTAAAATACATAATTAGCGAGTGCAAATAATTTTTCTAAGCACTGTATCATTATCTATGTGATTATTCAGATGCAAATAACGTTTCCGCACATTGAGTACTTGAATATAATACGCAATCGATTCCTTTACATGCTAAGAAAATCAATAGGTTAGGTTTAGCTTTGATGCAGATATAGGCTATTGTCTATTACTTTGATGGATTAGATACGGAAGTGCAACCCAGATTTGTAACATGTGAGGTAATCAGTAGTAGTGTGATTTGACTGTTTACTATTGATGCATCGATCTTGATGTCGAAAACCACCAACTTAACCTCAAATTGAATGTATTTTGAACTAAGTTTATTAGCTCACTAAAGATGAGCGCCATAAATTATTTTTGATGGATAGTGAAATAGCATGAAAAATCGATTGAAACCATAAATTTCAAGAAAACAGACCTGGCATTTGACGAAGAAGTACACCAAATATTGCTTACCGAGCATATAATATTCAGATTTCAAACAAGCCAATCGTATTTACGTGCATTCTACATAATTCTCATAATTAATTTGTAAGTATTTGATATTGTTTCAGCTGGATTATTTATATAGGCCTATTCCTCAAAATAAAATATGTAGGCTACTACACATATCAACATGACAGTAAGCTCACTGAATGCCTTTACGAAGAAAAAATAAATTCCTGGATTTCTTGTTCCATGACGAACTGCGATGTTAATATCAACTTTTTATAGAAAAAAAAACAATGACTTGCAATTGAGAATAAATAGCATTTATACTGTAGGCCAAACGTTCGAAAACTCATTTAAACGTTTTATTTATGCTCAATTAAAAATTTACTGCAAGTCGATGAATTGACCATAAAAAGTTAAAAACTGAATCATAAACTCTACCCTAATGTTCAAAATCTGAAAACAATAGCATCGTTACAAAAGACAGAACCCAAAAGACAAGCTTAACCTCTACCGTGATAAATACAAACACCAACATAATATATAATACACTGTTAAATTATTTCTTAATTCAAAGTCAAGTAAAATCAAGAGAGCTTACCGAAGTGGAACAGAACAATAAAAAATGATACATCACAATGCGTTCCCAAAAATCAAAATATAATTCGTCAAAATATTTTTTCTTCTGCACATGTATCTACATGGGAGTTGGGTGTATGCGTGTAGTATGGGTCTGACTCGACCTACTCCGACAACGGAACAGCAGTCAGCAGGATTAAAAATACCAGCTGTTTCCGGTTTTGAAATACCAGCTGTTTCCGGTTAAATCGTAATATTTTGTTATGGTCTATCTACTGGTATGGTCGGGCTACTGGCACGTACGACATTCAATCGTAATATTTGTTATGGTTTGTCTACTGGTAAGTCGGTCAACTGCCGAGTCGGGCTACTGGTAGCCAACCAGTAGCCCCACCTCCACGTGCACGGTACTAGCATAAAAATATCGACGTAGTCGACAGCAACCTCGATGTATCGAAGCATTATCAACATCGATCGCTTATCGACCGATACATCGATGTTGTGAGTATTCATGGGTGTAGGCCACTAGACCGAAAAACGAAAATGATATTGTGACGTCATATGATCTAGGTAGATTTCGAAGTGTCGTCTGCTGCTATCACCAGTAGACCTGTTTGCAAGTAAATTGTTTAAACTTATATTGTCTGCATTGGGTTTGTACGAATAAGTGATCTGTATTACTCTATTTTCTGTTAATTGTATGTGATTAATGAGAATATATTCTAAATCAGTGCTTGATGAAACGTTTTATTGAGTTTTAATGGCGCTATATTTGCACATTTCAACTTTATCAGTATTATCTTACCCAATTACAATCAATAAATGATTTCTGTAGTTAATAGTAGCCTATTATTATCGTCGATTATTATTTTAGAAATCTCTGATGTCTACTATGTTGGCAGCCTGCTTGTGTCGGACGAATGTTGATTTTGTTGATGCTTGGATAGTCATCTCGAAGGTTCTTGCTTTTAAGTCAGTGTCAGTCTGTGATGTATTCAATAAATGCGTGCTATATTAAGTCATTTTATTCAACAACCTTAACCATAGTATCTGGCAGCGTTGATTATGAAAATACTGAAAATTATTTGTGGTCGGGAGCTGTGGTGATGTGAACTTGTCGCTTGGAGTAGGCTAAAGCGTTGCCTTTGAGGAATATTCCTTGAAGGCAACGGCTACAGTGACTTTTGATATTGTTGTGTACTGTCGTGTCCAGTAACGTATACTTACTTAGTATGAAGTTTTTTCTTGTTACTTTTAATACTGTCAGTATTTCGTCGTCATGTCTAAACCGCCCGTGTTCGACCCTGATGTCGAGAATTTTGATTTGAACATCTTGTTTCTCATATTAACAGTATGGATGATGGTTTGCAAAAAAGGCATTTCTGTGTAAATCTGCAGCATTCTGTGTATGCCAGCTTAAAGTCAAACTAAGTTTGTCGGCTCCAGTCAACTAAGTTTCAGTCAGGCAAGCCATAACCAAACTTTGAGGTTAAGTCAAGTTATCCTGGAGCATATAAACAAATGAAGTCATCCTCCACATAGGCAATCATTCAACATCAGGCAATCAGTATCGCTCATCATCATATGACGGCAAATCATCATCATGCAGGCACTATCATTCAACATCAGGCGATCGTTATTGCTCACAATCACCTACCCGTAGTCAAGGTCCAAGTCAAATTGTGAATTGTGTTGTGTCTCAGCCGTCACAGTGTATATCAGCAGTGTCAAGTGAAGATTGTGTCAGTGTCACAGAAAATTCAATTCCAAATTCTGGTTCATTATTGGTAAATTTTATGATCAATGGTCAGCCTATTAAATTCCTTGTTGATGCAGGTAGTTCAGTTTCGATTTTGAGCTCTGATAAATTATAGCTACTAAGCTGCAGCTAATGTCTCAGCTGGTGCAATATTTTATTGTGATAAGAGGTGTGAATAATACCTTGCTCAATGTTCTTGTTAAGTGCGAAGTCATAGTTAATTAATCATTTTTACGCAAGATTGTCAGCAGTTATAATTAGTAATGTATCATGTAAAGCTATTCTAGGTAGAGATCGGTTATCAGTTGTCTCACCGAAATGGGCCAACACTATTTTGCCAAAGTCAACTCAAATTAGTGATAACTCTTGTCTGACAATTTCAAAAAATGAGTATATAGATTCATTTTGTCATAACTCAGTATGTTCACAAAATGATAAAAAAAACTTGTAGACTAACAAATATTTTATATCTGAATTTAAAAGAAGATGACATTCAGCCTATTTACCATAAAGCTTATACTTTGTCCTGTGCATTACGGGATGAGGTCAGTAGTGAATTAGATAGATTAGAGAAAAGAAGTATATTATAAGTAAAGTAAGAACATCTGATTGGGCCAGTCTCATGGTACTTGTGCCCAAACCCAAAGGTAAATTAGAATGTGCTGATTTCAAGGTGATTTGAACAAATATTTAGCGGTAATAATAATAATAATAAGCGTATGGCTTTTAATGGTGGGGAGACCCTTACGGGTAGTTCCACCTCGCCGTTTGAGCCATGTTACGGGGATTTACCATTTAGCGGTAGATCAACACCCTATGCCAGTTAATAATTTGCAATTGGAAGTTCATGAATCTAGTAAAAATTTATTAGTAATGAATATGAAAGGATTATGATGTTGAAGATCCATCTTGTTTCCACTAATATGTAATATAAACTTAAAAAACACTCAAGTGGAAATGAACTAACGTTATGGCGAAACGGCCGTCACAATATAACATGAGTTAATTTCCACTTAAGTGTTTTTTAAGTTTATATTATATAAAAGGATTGTATAACTTAGATATAATTGTACATGTTTTGGTCTGTCATCTGCTTGTGCGTTTTTTCAGTCAGTAATAGAATCTATTCTAGTTGGAATAAATCATGTTTCTCCATATTTAAATGATATTTGAGTCGGAGGTAGAGACATGTAAAAAATGTAATGTCATGTAAAAAAATTGAATAGTCATGAGTCGATTAGAAGAAAACATTGTCAAGTTAAATGTACAAAGGTCGGAATTTTTTGTTAAATCTTTAGTACCGTATTTCTTTGGTTTGAATTGTCAGTTAGAGGTGGAATTCCATAATCTACAAAGATTGAAAAATTTTTTCAATGCCTCAACCAGAAAATTTAACACTATTAATTGAACGCTTTTGTATCCATGTTCAATTATTACAGAAATTTTGTACATTATGAGTCCTGATATATTAGAACCATTCATAAGCTTATGAGAAACGATGAACCCTGGGTTTGGTCATCGGAAGCGTTTTCAAAGTATAAAACGGCTTTATCGGAAGCAGCATTACTTACTATGATCCAAGTAAAGAATTAGTTTTATCAGTGGATTCAAGTTGGTGCTATTTCAAGTCAAATTATTCTCAGTTAGATAAGGAAGATCTTGCAATACGTTTTGGTGTGAGAAAGTTAAATATGGGGAAGAAATTTTACTATTTGTAGTGATCACCTACCTTTGAAAACAATATTTGGTGAAAAAAAAAATCCTGTAATGGCTTCATCGAAGTCACGCGGGTGTTGTGTGTTATAAATTATTAGCGAGATCTTATATCTGGTGGCCAAGTCTAGATAACGATATTTATCATAAAAATTATGTCTTGTGAAATTTGTCAGTCCACTAGGAACAAGTCAAATAATAAATACCGTAATCCTTGGCCATCTGCTCGTTTTCCTTGGGAAAGAGTACACATAGATTTTTTTTATTTTCATATTAAGTACCTAGTAGTTTGTGATTTCCATTCCAAATAGATAGACTGTTTTCCCTTGAAAGATAAAGTGATTTCAGGTCTAAATTAGCATAAATGTTTTCTATATTTTCGTTACCAAAAACCATTCTAAGTGAAAATGGACCATTCAGTTAACATGAAATGAAATATTTTAGTCAAAGAAAAGTGATTAAATAAATTTTTTCTCCGCCGTATTCACCTCCGTCAATCCGTCTGACTGAGCAAAGTGTACAAACATTTAAAATTCTGCTGTCAAAATTTAATCTAGAGATGAGGAAGAGAAATGAAAATATGAGCACAAATGATTTGTTATTAGACTGTTTATTTGCATGCAGAAGTACTCCTTCTTCTGTTTCAGGGAAATCACCTATGTCGGTTTTGTTGAATTTTGAACCAAAACTGCCTCTGTCAAATTTGAAAAAAGGTTTCTTTTCAGATGATTTGGATGAAAGTCAGAGTCAAATAACCTCTCAAAACTGTCAAATGTTATCAGAGAAATCAAATCGTGTGAATAAACCCAAATAGGAGAAATAATATTAATGGTTATTGTTGTGGATATCCATTTTTCGTGAACTGCAGTAGAACTATTCATAATATGTATTATCTTGCTGTGCAGAACTGACCTTTTTTGAGAGTCGCGGCGGACGCGTTTCGAACTATGTCATTCTTCTTTGGCGCTTGGTTACACCAGACCGAGTCTGTAACCAAGCGCCGAAGAAGAACGACATAGTTCGAAACGCGTCCGCCGCGACTCAAAAAAGGTCAGTTCTGCACAGCAAGATAATACATATGAATATTAATGGTGTCAAATTTGAGTTTGGTAGGGTGGTGGAAGAAGTCAGAGATTTTGTCTATTTAGTCAGATTAGCAAGTAATAAAGTGGTAAAGTTCATGTTAATCAACAAAGTGAGTTTTATTCAAATGCTATGCTGAGCAATGCCTTAGCTGTAAAAAGACCGAATGTTGTCTATGAAGAAAGTGGAAGAGGTGGAAGGTCAAATAATGTGAATAATGATGAGACAGAGTCAAGTACGAAAGTCTGAAAGGGTGATTAGAAAGAAGAATAGGTAAACTATTCTGATTCAAATTAAGTATGAATTTGTCAGGGGTGTCATAATTAAAAATATAATATGTATCAAGATCTATGTCAAGTCTCATTTAATCTTCAAGTCAAAATGTACAATCAAATAAACTTGTCAAATGGGTAAAATAAAAGTAAAATGTCAAGTTTATAATGTGTCAAATTTCTAAATTGTCTTTCTCTTAAATCTCGATTTTGTAATTAGTCTTATTGGTCAATATAAATTAATTGAATTGTAAAAGTTGATATATTGTCTATTAATCCACAAGATGAATTTGTTTTTTTTATTTTTGTCAGTATAAAACGGTATACTTGTGTTTTGTTCATTTGTCATGTCAACTGTTAACTTAATGGCTAGTCTTGTTAACTATGTTGATGTTAATGTAAGGTCAATGTTGAGGGAGAGCAGTGCTATGTTGGCAGCCTGCTCGAGTGTGGATGGTATCTTTGTATGATGTATTCAATAAATGCGTGCTATATAATGTAAGTCATATTATTCAACAACCTTAAACATAGTAGTGACCAGTAATGTAGGATTCAATCATAGATATTGTTACAGAACGTTCACAGCATTCACTCTTTACCAGTCTTATGCTGGCCTGTTTATATGGGTAATAATAATAATATGTCGGGTGTTTATATGGCCTGTTTCTATTCGTATGTACAGGTTAGTAGGGTTTGAGTTCATTCAACTACAGAGTAGTTCAACAAATTTTCTTTTGGAATTGAAATGAACTATCTTTAGATTCGTGTACTTTCATGCTAAATGCTACTAGAAGTAGTACGGTAACCGCCATAATGTTTAAATAGTTCATTTCATTCTTGGATTCCTTGTTCCATAACGATCTGCGTTGTTTATATTAATTTTTTATAGTAAATTCAACGACTTGCAGAAAAGTGAATGAAATTAACTTTTTATAGTAAATTCAATGACTTGCAGTCAATTTTAATTGTGAATAAATAAGATTTCCACTCTTTGGCCAAACTTTTTTGAGTCATGGAGTCATCTTGAAAGGCCTTTGCATATCAGTTTCCATGACTCGAAAACGTTTGGCCAAAAAGTGAGTAGAAATATTATTTGTTCGATATCACAATTAAAATTGATTGCAAGTCGTTGAATTTACTATAAAAAGTTCATTTCATTCACTTTCATTAAACTGGGCCAATTCATTTGAAAGCGCCTTCATTGATTTTTAGCTTTAATCTACATTATATAGGGAGCATGTCAATATTTTTATCAAACTTTGAGTGGATCTCAAAGGTGTGTTGTTTTAGTAGCTCGCCTAATGAAAGTTTCCCATTTATGGAATACACCTCTGCTACATTCAGCAGAATTATGTCTCTAGGACAACATACATTTAGTTTCAAGATACATATCAAGTTCACCAATAGAAGACTAGAATCTCATTAGCTTCATGATTAAGCATATTTCTCTTTTAGTCACGTTTTCAGAAATTTATTCAACCTAACTGCCCAATTACCGTACTTTTGTTCACAAAGAACAGTAAATAAAGTAGAAGAATTGGAACAACAATGGTAAATCTATATAACCTATATTGGTGATGTAGTGAGGTAGATGGGGCAAGAAGTATTGAATATTGCTAATAGCTGAGCTTTCAACAAAAGAAAATGTAGAAAATATATAAAGTTACATAGAAACTGATAAGTTAAAATACAATACGCATGAATTGATCATTTTTAATCTGTTTAAACGTGCAATGAGTCACTTGAAACAGATCCTTGATTAATTATGTTTCAATAAGTAAACGATAATGAGGGCAATACTGCCCTGTGATACAATGGCCAGATAAGGTAAGGCCACGCAATATTTATGGCATTCAAGTAAAATATTGATGAATTTATAAAAATTTGTAACTGTTTTTTACGAGCAGTAATCCATTCTTTAAGAATTTTCAAAATTTTGTGAAACCTATTTTGATAAGCTCAACAGAACGGTAAATTCGGTTCTTGATAGAAAACTTTTCATCAATTTTGACAATGACCTCAATGTAAACTCTTGTAAACAATAATAAAATAGCAATTCTCATTTTTTCAGCACAAGCTACTACATTCTACATCAATAAATAACAACATTAAGTATGAAGTGTTGAATACATCTCATGATAAAATGAGTCATAAAGCTACAAATAGAAGTATTAAACTATCTTCCTGGATTTCTTGTTCCATGACGAACTGCGTTGTTAATATTAACTTTTCAAGTGAATTAAACGACTTGCAGTCAAATTTTATTAAAAATAAGTAGTATTTCATTTACTTTTGAAGGCCAAACGTTTTCGAGTTGTTGAAACCCATCTTCAAGGCATCCTAGATATCGATGTTGGTTTGTTGGTTAGAAGAGCTGTGGTTTCTGTATAATGTGTTCAAAAAGTTTGTGTGATTTAAAATTTAACTGTTCGTTGAGGATGTTTGTTTATTGTGTGTGGTGTGTTTGTAAATTTCAATTTTTTAATTGACTTCACAAACCTGACATACCTATAAGACCAATTGTAAACTACCGAGACGCCCCAGCATACAAACTAGCAAAACACATGGACCAAATGCTCAGAAAACTAATTAACATTAACAACAACACATACATAAAAAACAGTAGCGACCTCATCTCAAAAATAAAAGACACACACATTCCTCACAACTCCACTCTTGCATCTTTTGATATAACAAATTTATACACCAACATACCTATCAATGAAACAATAGAAATAATAAAAAACATGCTTATTCACAACAACACAGCTACTGAACAGATAAATGAAATAATATACATCCTACAAATCATCACTCAACAAAATTACTTCACATTTAACTACAAATTTTACTCACAACCTGATGGATTGCCAATGGGCTCACCAATATCCAGCATATTTGCTGAGATCTATCTCCAACACTGCGAAAACACCCACATACTCTTCAACAACAGATTCTCACAGAACATAATATACTGGCACAGATATGTAGATGACATTCTACTACTATACAGAGGGAACAAAAGACAATGTGAACAGCTCCGATCACACATAAACAAAATACACAAAAACATTCAATACACAGCAGAATATGAACACAACAAATCAATAAATTTCCTAGACCTCTCAATTACAAAGAACAAAAACCAAAAACACAGCTTCAACATTTACAGAAAACCGACAATGACAGATACCCTAATACACAGCACCTCCAATCATCCAACACAACACAAACACTCAGCATTCAGATCTATGCTACACAGACTGAACAACACACCACTATCCACTGAAAATTACAACACTGAACTAAACACAATAAAATACCTAGCACAAGAAAACGGCTACAAGCACGACCTAATTGACAAACTCAACCATAAAATAACAAACAAAAAACAAAACACCAACAAAAAATACATCACAATGACATACATTAATCCACAATCAAACAGACTTGCCAAAATCTTCAAAAAAGCTGGCCACACCATCGCATTCAGAACAAAAAACAAAATAAAAAATGCACTTGCACCAAGAACCACAATGAACATGAACAAATACGATCTCCCAGGGATCTACAAACTGAACTGCTCTGACTGTAACAAATTTTACATAGGACAAACAGGCCGTGCATTCAAACAACGCTACAAGGAACATTTACAAGCTTTACATACAAAAACAGAATCGACTTTTGCAGACCACATCATTCAAACTGGACACACTTTTACTGACATCACTACCAACTTACACATTCTATATATAAAATCTAAAGGACACGAACTCAACACCTTGGAACAATTTTAAATTTACAAACACACCACACACAATAAACAAAACATCCTCAACGAACAGTTAAATCACACAAACTTTTTGACCACATTATACAGAAACCACAGCTCTTCTAACCAACAAACCAACATCGATATCTAGGATGCCTTGAAGATGGGTTTCAACAACTCGAAAACGTTTGGCCTTCAAAAGTAAGTGAAATACTACTTATTTTTAATAAAATTTGACTGCAAGTCGTTTAATTCACTTGAAAAGTTAATATTAAACTATCTCATTGAACATTATAATAATAAAAAGGAGCTCAAAGAATATATATAAAAAGAACTATACTATAATATGGAAGGAAATGAATTCAATACAAAGTACTCCACCAATAATTTCAATTCAATACCAAAATAACTATTACTATGACATACAATCATAGCTCGGCCTAATTTGCCAACTTCAATAGAATTTCATTATAATTTAATTGAATTTCCGCAAATTAATTAACACTCATTTCACCAACATTTCAATGTTTTTTTGTTAATAATACACACGCCAGCTTCACAATTAATATTTTTTAGAAAAAAAAGGCTTGGGTTTTTCTTTCAAATTTTGATTTTTCAAGAATAATTTGGCACCTCTTAACCAGCAAGAGTATAACAAAGAATCATTGACGTCTCCAATTATTGGAGTATTGTATAACAAAATAAGTTGAATTATTAAACTGGTTTGCCTGTGGCAGTTCAACTTTTAAAATGATATAAAATGTAATTTTTTATCAAGCCATCAAAAATACTTTAAAATTGTATTTTGTTCTTTTAAAAACTATTATTTTTTTAAATGAATAATTTATTCTATTAAAATCCTCATTTTTAAATGAAAATATCTCATACATAATCTAGCCTGACTTTTTGCAGTAATTTGGACATCACCATAAGAAACGCAAAATTTGATTGAATTGAGGCTTATCATATCTTGTTATGATTTCTTAGTTGAGATTCATATTTTGGGATTTACACTATGAGTTAAGTGAGAGTCAACTAGCATTTATAAATGGATCCTGAGTTTCTTTATGTTATCACAATCAATACAAATGAAAAAGAATCTTCTAGATTTTTTTCGGTGGAGGAAGCCAACATAGGTTTGAGACCTGTGCGTGGGTAATGAATTGGATGATGGTGATTGATGAGTTGGACCTACAGTTTTAGGTGGGTTTCGAACTAACGGGAAGTGATTTTACAGCAGAGAACTGTCTTTTTTGCTGGCCAATCCAATCGGTCACCCTTACAAAAATGGCCCAGGAGTTTCGTAGCTTACCTCTGATTGAACAGATACCTGCTACGGCACTCGGCTATCACTTCAATCCAAGTAGGAGTATTTTGAATCTTTTAAAATTTCTTTGATAGAACTAATATAACTGGAAAATGGTATAACAGAAATTTCGAAAATATATAATGAGAGTGTGGGACAAAATTTCACTGAATGCTTTTGTTATCAGAGATGAAAAATTACTTGGGATAATTATTAAAAATGCGATCCGAACCCTTTTGAAATTTGAGTTTCCAAAGAGATTTTTCTTCTAGCCTTGGAGAGCTTCAGAAGTCAAGCTGAAGAAACGTATAAAAAATATAAATGGTAATCAACTTGAGGTTTCAAAAATATTAGATTCTTTTACAATGAATTACTGAGACCTTTAGAGTTTATATAAATTTCCAGTACTTTTATTGTAAATTCAGTACTTTTATATAAATCCAAATCAATGGCTGAATTACATGGCAATATGCAGAACGATGTAAATGCACTTAGATGGTGGTTTACTCGCAATATGATGGTGAGATGAGCCCAAAAACAAAATATATCATATTCAAGCTCAGAAAAGATACACATTTCCCCGCACCTATTAAATACCATAATATTGAATGTTCTTTGCTTGATGACTGTAATAATTGCCAAGACCTAGAACAGGTTGAATGCATAAAGTATCTTGGCGTTTGGGTGGATAGCAGACTTAGATATCAATTGGAGGAATCACATAGCGTATGTGAGAAAAAAGGTAATAAAATATGTATAATAATATTCTATTTACTGAGGACGCTGTGTAGCCCAGAATTGATGAGAAAGATTTACTTTGACAGAATTTATTAATTTCGAATTCATTTAATTGCTATCAGTTTATACTGAAGACTTCCGCAATGGCGGATATTGACAACAGTATTTAATAGCTGATGGAAATCGATGAATGCTACTGTACAAAAATATCAGTCACCACCGGGAATCGAACCACGGACCTCCCAATTTCCGGTCGGGCGCCTTAACCACTAGAGCATGGAGACCATATGGAGACCTTACTTTGCTCTTATTGCTTCACATTTTGAGTATGGTTTGGGGAGGGGCATATACGTCTATTGTGCATCCACTCACTACTCTGCAAAAATCATTTGTACGAATAACGTCCTTTAAAATCCGATCTGCACATTCAGCACCAATCTTCAAAGAACTAAGAATACTTCCAATTAGAAACTTATATGTATATAAACCCTGAAACTTTTCTTTGATAGAAGCGGTGAGATGCAGTTGATCAATACTTGCAGAGTTGGAAGGAATTAACTTAAGTTAGAGTCCCTAAACCTAATCTATCCATATTCAGGAAATTCTATACATATCTAGCTCCAACATTTTTTAATAGGCTGAGTGATGATATTAAGAAGTGTAGGCGAAAGACACGTCTCTGCAAACTAATTCGTAGTGACCTGGTCCCACAACAAGATGTAACGAGGTACTACAATAACATTGCTTGATTTATAAACTTTCTATTCTCTAATTAATAACAAAATATTAGTTTTCCAAATTAAGTTAATATAGATTTTTTCTTTGCATTATTAGTTTTTCCGGGTTTTAGGCTATATAAAAGTTTTAGAAGAGCTGAGAAGTAACTTTCACTGAACCTGTAATTTTATTATTATAGGCGCTAGAAAAAAGAACTAAAAAAAGAACAATTTATATTGTAGAACTAATATTGTATATTATGATGTTGAAGATCCATCTTGTTTCCACTAATATGTATTATAAACTTAAAAAACACTTTTGAATGGAAATTGACTCACGTTATGGCGTGACGGCCGTTTCGCTCTGTTGTCTAGAGCATCATCAGACGACCCACAGTACACTGATTCAAGGCATGAGTTTGAGGGTTAGTTATGTTGGAATGGTGAAGGGGTGGGGGGATGAGTAGGCGGGAGGTTTGAAATTGGGATTATTTTGTCAAATAGAGTATGTGAGAAAAAGTTAAGTTGATCATTTAAAATGTTGTCCATTTAAAATGTTGTCCATTTAAAATGTTGTCAGGTTGCTGCTTTGCAATATGAGATATACAAACATGCAAAGCAGCAACCTGACAACATTTTAAATGATCAACTTAACTTTTTCTCACATACTATATTTGACAAAATAATCCCAATTTCAAACCTCCCGCCTACTCATCCCCCCACCCCTTCACCATTCCAACATAACTAACCCTCAAACTCATGCCTTGAATCAGTGTACTGTGGGTCGTCTGATGATGCTCTAGACAACAGAGCGAAACGGCCGTCAAGCCATAACGTGAGTCAATTTCCATTCAAAAGTATTTTTTAAGTTTATAATTGTATATTATATTAGAAGGTGCAAAATTATTTATTGAATCCGTCAAAAAAATTTTCCAACGGCTGGTAAGCGTGGCATATTCTCTTGAGTTTATTACGTTTTATTTTAAAATATTTGATAAGAGGGTTTTCTTTCTGTTTTTTAGTTTTACTTTATTTTTCTTTAGTTGCTTTTTTCAGTAGGAACATGTTTTTATTTCGCCCAAACAGAGGTTTCGTGGCCTTTGGGATTATTTTCCAGATAAATTGTATTTGGTTAATATTTAGTTAAGTATAGGAATGTAGCACAGTACATATATGATTATGTTGTTAATACTGCAGTAGAGCTAAATGAGGAATGCACAATGATTATTTCATGTATAAATTGTGTTGACTGGGAAATGATTTTGATTTGATTTAACGACTTGCAGTCAGTTTTAATTGTGAATGAATAATATTCCTACTCACTCTTAGCCTAACGTTTTCGAGTCGTGGAAACTCACCTTCAAGGCCTTGACTGCAAGTCGTTGATATTAACAACGCAGATCGTTATGAAAAAAGAAATTCAAGAAGTAAAAATCAACTCATTCGAATTTCAAATATTACCGCTCATTTTTGTTCATCGTCTGAGCGCTTGTACCTCTGGTATCAGGTGGCAGTGGTATCTCTAGGTGGCACACGTCAAGATGATTCGGTGAACAGGAATCAGCTGTTCATCATAGGGCTCTGTAGAAATCTTTGGAGCGACGTAGCTTTTTGTGACGTCACGACTTTGCATTCGGTCTTTTCGTTTTTCGGTCAAGTGGCTACCCCCCAGTATTCATGACATAAACCATAACCTATAAATTAATACAGTTTCTAATTCGGAAGTTGCGTGCAACCATTTATTTCAAACTCGTGAATTTAATTCTTTGTTTTTCGACAAGCAAAGTTTTTAAATGTAGCTGTAAATTTTTTGAGCCTTGCGTTCAATCAAATTACATGATAGGAGTAATGCCGGGCTTTCTCAAAAGTTGAGTAAACTGATTAACATAACCTAGAACTCTCAACTCTGATTTCATTTTTCTGTGCGAATTATAAATAATGTTGATGTCAAGCCGGTTAGTGGTGCTATGTCGTACACAGTCCTGTCGATTTTCTTCAGGCAAAAATACTTATGGCCGGTTTCGTAAGACACATTCTTCAAAGGAACTTCAAACAGGATCGAGTAGAATATCAATGCATCAGCCGGGTATTGGAAGAAGATTGAAGATTATCAAGGAAGATCAGCCAGATATTGAAGATATGGAATTGGAAGAGGGTGATATTGAAGATTTGGAAGAGGACTTTCTGAGTGCAAGCAATATTATGGAGAAGCATAAGAGGTGAGAGTTTCTCATTTTGATTCAGATCAGTTTTCCAAGTTTCTCATGTTTGTGCTTGATCCTTTTTAGGCTGAAATTCTTATTAAACTTATGTTCAGACAATTCTAAAATATCTCAGTTAAACCTACCAATATCGGCTTGTTAAGGATAAGTTTGATAAATTCCAGTATTTATATTTTTGATAGGCCTACGGCAAGCATACTAATGATAGTTACTTTACCCAATATTGCACCCTGTCATTTTTAGCCTGAGAAATCCGTCATGTCTCATCGATTTTCAAACTTTATATGATGGGCTCTTCTGAAGACAAAATAAACAATCATCTAGGGCAAATAATCTATTGAAAACTTGGAATCTCTTAATTTTTAGGTTAGAAGTTCAGGGGTTGAAATTTGGCATGGGGCCTTCAGTATGTTTACCTTATATCTAAGACATATCTAAGGTTATTTTTAAGTGGACTAAAACTTATATTGTGTTATCTAGGCTCGGGAAACATTTATATTTATTTTTTCAACTCATAATGATCACATTCCTAATATCGGCCACTTAATGGCCTAGTAACGGGCAATAATTGCTCAAGAAACTGAGTTTTTAAAAACGACCAAATTTCATGTTTTATAACGGCGTTATATGTTTTTGGAAAGATACGAATCCAATGTACAATTTTCTTGTTAATTAGCTGTTGTAAAGTATAACGAGCCACTTAATTTGTAGGTTAAAAAAATAACTGGCCGATAATTGGTATGTTTACCTCATATTTAAAACTATCAGGCCTAATAATGGGATTAAATCATTTCCTAAGCACATAATGCTACAGGTATCAAGTAGGGCTATCACTTGAATCAGTACCCTTTTCTTTTTCGTGCTGATCATGCCCATATGAGTCTGAAACTTGTGCATGGGTAATACGATGGACGTATATAGGTTTAGCGGGATGATGCTTTTGTTGATGATGTTATTGGTGCTGATGAATCTTTCCCCGCAGAAGCGAAATGCATTCCTTCACTGTGAGTAAAAATCATAATTTAATCAGGCTAATAAAGCATTTCCTCAGAAGCGAAATGCATTCCTCCAGTATGAGTGAGTGATACTCATAATACAAATAGAAATACAGTGTAAGTTTTGGTATAAGATTATCTTATTATTTCTGCTGATAATTTTTTACAGAGAAATTGCTATAAGAAGCTTTAACATCGGACTAAAGATTACCGAAAAGAAGTATTTCAAGCAGCCAGTGGAGCCCAATTTATTATCTTGGTCTGAAAAAGAGCAAATAAGAAACCTGCATGCGGAAGATCGTTTAGTTTGGACTGTTGAAAAATTGGCAGAGAGTTTTCCAGCTAATGAGGATATAATAGCGGTAAGGAAGTCAGATCATTTCATGTAGACTGTTTTAATAATATGGTACTTCATTTTCATCCAGCAGGATATTATGCCATTTTCTTCTGATATAAACTGATTTAACAGAGTATTGAAGAATCCGACATACTTTCTATTTTAAGAGAATAAACTGATACAGTGAAGTATCCAAGGACCTGTCAAATGTACATAAAATAGAGACCTCTTTTTCGTTGGGTCATCGGTTGTGCTGATAGGCATAAAAAATAAATAGAACTTTATTGTCATCGAGTTCCTTGAACAATAGACAACGTTAAATCACAAAAAATAGTTTTACAGCAATATTAACTGTATACACAAATACAAAAACAAGTCCTAGAATATCATACAGTCGATCCATCTGTAAGTCAGTGAAATGCATTCAAAACAATACATGTGAATCAACAATGCACACACCATAATGCTCACAGCACAACCTGAGCCTCCTGAACAATTTCATAAAAAATACAAAATAATGTAAACATCTCTAAGCATCTCTAAAATTATTTCACTTTCAAAGAACTCATTAACACTATAATAAGGATTAATTACAAACCAATTGAATAACCTGGTCTTTAAATTCTTTCCTGTTAAATCTTCTGGTAATTTATTGTACATTTTAATACCAAGTGTGTCATAACATTTAGCTGTTTCAGATAGTCTTTGATAGGGAATATCAATCCTTTTACAATTCCTTGTGTTATAGCTGTGATTATGAAGTTTTAATTTTGAATTGGATGAGTTTCTTTTAACATGCAATAATACTGTGTGTATGTAAAAATTCACTATTGTTATTATTTTAAGCTCAACAAAAAGGGGCTTAGCACGTGCTAATCTATGAGAACTTAACAATACCCTGACCACCTTTTTTTACAATAATAAAATAATGTTACCCCACAGTAGTATACCATAAGTAGCAATACTCTGAAAAAAGGCAAAATAAGCTGACCTTAAATAATTGTCTGGAACATGGTTTTTCACCATATGCACCATTCAACCAAGGTGCCTACTAACTTCTCTACTGACCTTGCCATTCAACTGCTTTGTTTTCTTTAAACATCATATGCTTCCCAATAACATGAAATCCACATTGGCAATTCTTACAAAAGAGTTGTTTCTTCTTGTTTCTACATGTCTCGTAATTTATCATACCTCAATATTTTCTCTCCATGCTTTTCTATTCGACTATTTAAAAAAAGATTTTAATATAATCAAAAATTAAAACGTTAAGCCATTCGCTGTAAAAAAGGAAAGTTGATAATTGGTCTGTACATCAGCCTTCGTAATTTGGAATGTTTTGATTTTCGAATGGAAACAACAGCTGCCAATGTTTTGATTTTCAGTAGCCTAAACTAACCTAGAGCCTGTAGTGGAAATCTGTTGTACATCGTAACATTAGTAATATCTTTGACTCCTAAACTCCAAAATCAACAGTGATCTCACTTGGGCTTTGAAGAAGCTATAGACCACGTTTCGAGAGCCTAGAATCTTCCTTTCGAGCACGAGCACAGATGGACGGAAAACAACTTTTTCTTTTAATGTAGTCTAAATTAAGCAGGATACACAAAGCCAAAATAGCCCTCAACTTGAAAAGAAACATGCTTACCAACAAGAATAAGAATATAGACATAAGGAAAATATTCTTTAAGGTATATGTCTGGAGTGCGTCACTATATGGATGCGAATCATGGACAGTTGGGGAGCGGGAAAGGAAGAGATTAGAAGCGTTTGAAACTTGGTGTTACCGAAGAATTTTGAAAATCAGCTGGATGGATAGAATGACCAATGAGGAGGTTTTTAGAAGAGCGGGAGAAAAGATACGCTTATGGAACAGCATTCAAGCAAGAAGTGACAGACTGATTTGGCACATATGCCAGGACCACATCGTGAAAGACATAATAGAGGGTATGATTGAGGGAAGAAATCCACATGGAAGACCAAGGCTGTCTTACTTGGATAGTTTGCCTCAGATCATGAAAGACATGGGATGTGCACCTTAAGAGAAAGGCGGAGAATAGGATGGAATGGCGAGTCAAACCCAGGGTTGACTACTGAATTAGAAGTCTAAATTTCAGTGATTTAATTTAAAAAATCCAGAATTATCTTGGAGAGTGTTAAATAGAATCAATCAAAGTACTTCATCGTTCAAACTGATCTTGATAATTGTGTTTTCCAGAATATTCAAGTTATATATTTTAAACAAAACCTTTATGCTTAGAATTATTTGGACTCTTGTAAAAATGTAATAATAGAGACAGTTTCGGGCTGAAAGCCTGTTTTATCTTTACAATAATCTGTATTTTGTCTGTATCAATAAATAAATAAAACGGCACGATTTCCATAAGGCCCTATCAGTTCCTTAATGATACTGATACTTTCATATGGGATGAAAATTTTTTCTCATATTGCCGAAACTTGTATGGGGTAGTGGATGACAATGATGATGAGGATGGTGGTCGTTCAGTTTTAGATGGGTTCCAAACTACCAGGTAAATAAATGATAAAGTTTCAGATTTGTTTTCAACCACCATGTCAGTGATAATAAAGCAGATAACGTCGCATTATTTCTGCTGATCATCTTTCCAAGCGACCGTCAACTGGAAAATTAAATGCTTCTTGTTTGCTTGCTTTTGATATAGGATAAAAATTAGTTTTTTAGTGACCATAATTTTTAATAGATAATGTTCTGCCGGATTAATAAAGCCACGGTAGATCGTCCCTCATAGTACCATGCGTTAACTGTGTCAACCAAATTTTATGCATAATTTTCTTTATTTTCAGAAAATTTTAAAATCATCATGGCGGCCATCAAACGCTGCTAAAATTAGAAAACATGACGAGACAGTTGCTAAAAATTGGGAAAAATGGTACACGGGAAAATTGACCATTCACAATTCAAATCTCAGAGAGCATTTGAAAAAATTCAATCGCCGCAATTTCCTACCCAACAGTACAGCTGGTGAGCAGGTCATAATTTGTACTTTTTAGTTGTTGTTTCTAGCAGGTTGCCTGATTCAATTGAATCTGGATTTCTAGAACATGACATAAACTATTTAAAATTTTATTTTTATAAGTTGGTCGTCCTTTTATTTTTCTTCTTTGGTCTTCTTTCTCTTAAATCATGTAGGCCCTATCAAGGTTATTAAAAACAAGGTTGTTCTGTTTTTGATCAAGGTTATTAAATTCCTGGATTTCTTGTTCCATGACGAACTGCGTTGTTATTAAATTTAAGGTTGATCTGTTTTTTGATCAAGGTTATTAAAAACAAGGTTGTTCTGTTTTTTGATCACTAGAAAAATGGTAGTGGTTTGACGTATTTCAGTTCAGAAGCATTGAGTAACCCATATCATTAATATCTGATCAAGATATAAAGAGTCATATCTGTGATAAACAAAATACTTCATTCTTGTACCGAAAAAGTGTAGAAATAGAGGTGAAATTTGCAAGTCAAGGGTGATTCTGAACAGTGTCATCATGACTTTCCTATTGTACTAATTTGAGTGAGTTATGGAACAACTTTGTTTCTATTAACCTTGCGCCCATTTTTATAACATATAATTTATTCAATTATAGACGTAGTAAAGTTCTTTATTTTTCTAGTTGACAAAAATTCCACTGGAAGACAAAATTGAAGTGGGTTGTATTGTACATCATGCTGCCTTCTACAAGGCAGAACACCTCAGTTTAATGTGAATCGTATTGATGATGGTCTATCCATATTCCAAGGCTCCTTCCAATAGAAAGTGTAGTTATATGCATCTCTCTAATAATTAGAGATTTTGTTTTGATTCTCCATGAGAACTTGTGTAAAAAAATTGGAAATTTCCCTTCAGTGATGTCACATCATTTCCCCACCATTTTGATTTATCATCTGCGTTCAACCTCCTTGCCCACTAACGTATAAACTATTCAGAGCTGATGTCTTAATAAATAATAATATTATCGAGTGACCTGGCTGGTTTAGGTCTGGTGACAGAGTTATCAGGTCATACCTGATGTTACTTAACAATGGTTTTTTAGACAGCTGGGACCGACAGGCTTAACATGTCCTCCAAAACATATTATATCTATTATGCATTTTAGGTTATGGTTAGCAAAATTTTAAAATGTTTATTTCTCCAATCTTCTGTGTATAGGTGATTATGTTATTTTGTTAGATATCAATATTGAATAACATTTAATGTTGTTACAATCATGTCTATTATAAAAACATGGGACAGTTTGATTGAGAATGACATGACCATCATCTTGTGTCTCTATAATTTAAGGGGTTGTAACAACATCAAGTCTCATTCTTTATGAATAAATTCTCTCTCTATACAGGGTGGGGGAAATGTTTGGAAACGGCTTAATATTTCATATACAAAGGTGATTTTGCGGTAGGTATGATTGAGGATCCTACTCAAATTGAAAATACTATTTTACTGTGACTTTAAAAATCTGGTCCGCCATCTTGGAACCGCCATTTTGAATGTAACTTTTTTTTTTAAATAGGAAGGGGGTCATGCGATACATGATTTCAATACGGAATTTTAAGACAAAATGAATGCCGAAAACCGCACATCGATATGTCAACCCGTTTCGGAGATATTTACATTATTAATCGATACCATGAAAAGCAGAAATGAAATAAATAAGTACATTAAAATCTTACCTATCAAATTTTTTGTTAATAGTGTTTGCTAATAAACATTAAAACCCAATTATTTTAATAAATGTTCAAACTGTTTTCCTTCAGCTGTTTGACAATGTGCTAATCTTAAATAATAGCCATCAAGCACATTTTGAATCATTTCGCGTGGAATTCTGTTAGCCACTTCAGTTATACATTCTCTCAGTTCATTAATTGTTGCTGGTTTCTTTTTGTACACATTGTCTTTCATGTAGCCCCAAAAGAAATAATCAAGTGGAGAGAGGTCAGGTGACCTAGCGGGCCACTCTATTGCACCTCTACGACCTATCCAGCGTTGGGGAAATGTTTGGTTCAATATATCCCGCACTCCTAATGCATAATGAGGGGGCGCCCCATCTTGTTGAAACCACAAGTTATGTAACTCTTGTCCGTTGATGTTCTGGATGGCTGGAACGATCAAATTTATTAACATGTTCTCGTAAATGGCACCTGTTAAATTATTCTCGATAATAAATGGTCCTACAATGTGACCATTTACCATACCAGCCCATACGTTTAATTTTTCAGGATACTGTGTATGACCCTCCTTCATCCAGTATGGGTTGACATTGGTCCAGAAACGATAGTTTTGCTTATTTACATTGCCGTTAAGCATGAACGTAGCTTCATCCGAAAATACTACATTATTAAAGAAGTTTGGATCATTGTCATACTTGTTCATCATTATGTCACAAAACTCTACCTGGCGGTCGAAATCATCCTCATTCAGTTCTTGTAATACATGAAGCTTAAACGGATGGAAATGAGATTCCTTAAGAACTTTTCTGACAGAACGAGTAGACATATCATGTTCCTTGGCAACGCTTCTAGTTGATGTATGCGGATCTTCAACAAATGATTGCATTACCTCTAAAGATTTTTCATTGTTGGTGGCAGTATTTGTTCTTCCAGTGCGAGCACGATCAGTCACTTTGCCCGTTTCTTGAAACCGCTTTACTGTCTTAAAAACAACACTTTTACTAATTGGATTTCTGTTGGGAAATGTTTCGTTAAATAAATCAGAAACTTCTTGGTAAGACCGTACTCTATCTCCATAGCCGCGCATCATTAACAAAGTTATTCTCTCGGTTTCATTTAAAAATGCCATTGCGAACGACTTTAAACACACTCACTACTTCATGATTGAAAAAGAATTCATTAAATCAGTTGGATTATTACAGATGATTTTAGGTTGATATCATGATTATTGTTGATATTATGATATCCAGAGTCAGATGTTCATCACGCGAAATGATTCAAAATGTGCTTGATGGCTATTATTTAAGATTAGCACATTGTCAAACAGCTGAAGGAAAACAGTTTGAACATTTATTAAAATAATTGGGTTTTAATGTTTATTAGCAAACACTATTAACAAAAAATTTGATAGGTAAGATTTTAATGTACTTATTTATTTCATTTCTGCTTTTCATGGTATCGATTAATAATGTAAATATCTCCGAAACGGGTTGACATATCGATGTGCGGTTTTCGGCATTCATTTTGTCTTAAAATTCCATATTGAAATCATGTATCGCATGACCCCCTTCCTATTTAAAAAAAAAAGTTACATTCAAAATGGCGGTTCCAAGATGGCGGACCAGATTTTTAAAGTCACAGTAAAATAGTATTTTCAATTTGAGTAGGATCCTCAATCATACCTACCGCAAAATCACCTTTGTATATGAAATATTAAGCCGTTTCCAAACA
This sequence comes from Conomelus anceps, assembly GCA_948455865.1. NCBI lineage: Eukaryota > Metazoa > Arthropoda > Insecta > Hemiptera > Delphacidae > Conomelus > Conomelus anceps. The sequence goes on from OX418216.1 coordinate 149,912,811, forward strand.
TTTCCCCCACCCTGTATATTAGATTAAACTCCAGTAGTACACCCACCAAAAATTTAATAAAGTTTTAAATTTGAAAAGTTGAGATTACATCATTGATTTTTGGTTTTTTCTCTTCTCTTTCAACAGATTATTCGTCCTATGCTGAAAAATCTTTACCTGAGCCAAAAACATCAGAGTTCTCAAGCATTATTGAAAACTATAATCGTTTGAAACTGGAAACAGAAAACATTGCATTTGGAGATAGCAGCCAAAATATGAAGAAATTAAATTCAGATGAAATGGAAAAGAAGGCTGCATTGGAAGGAAGCATTTATTTAGATAAAAAAATTCACTCACGGCATCACACCTTGGATACACTAAGAATGGGTGTAGCAAAGAGTATGGCAATAAATGGGGAGCATAATGAAATGGATAGGCAGTTCATAAAAAAGTATGTGGATGGAGTGAATGCAAAGCAAGAGTATGAAGAAGTTGAAGAAGATAGTTTGAAGAAAAACTTCGAGGAAAGGGGAGATAAAAAGATGTGTAAAAATTTTAATGAAGGATTGGTTGAAAATTATGAAATAATTTGTGATGGGAAAGTTGGGGTTGCTAACAAAAATTTGGGAATGCATGGAAAATTCGAGCAGAGTTATGATAAAAAGTTAAGGAACAGTGAAAGATATGAACAAAGTAAGTATTCAAAGAGGAATCATGATGAAATAGGCGATGAGAAGTTGTTGAGTGATGAACTAAATGAGAAAGAAAGTAGTATTGACAGGCATAAAAGTAGGAAGAATTATGAATTTGATGTAGAAGATAGTTCTTCCCAACAAAATGAAAATAATGGGATCAATACAAGATCACGGAACAAACACATGGAAAGAGAAGATGGAACTTTGAATGAAAACGTGGGAAGAATAAATGCAAATAATGTAGATGGGGAAAATGTTGCCAACCATACAGACAATGGGGAAATCATTGTTGATGTTGGCAGCCCTGTGTTTCACAAATCAGCTGATTCAGAAGTAGTAGAACAAAATGGCGGGAAATATGAAATTGGTCAGGTTAGGTCAAAGAGTTTTGAAAGTGAGTTTGATGCAAATTGTAAGTATCCTCCAGCTAGGTATAATCGTGAAGGTACAATCATTTGGAGGCCTGAAAAGAAGCATGCTGCCTTTGATGATGATATACCATACAGAATTCGTATTCCTAGAGATAAGATTAAGAAAGGTTATTTGTATAAGGTTAAGGATTGTTTTTATACCCATGAAGGTGAGTTTCTTTATAGAGTGCCTGGTATGAGCTGAATTATGTTCTGTTTGATTTGGATGTGTTGTTAATAAATTTGTTCAAAACTAATTTGATTCATTCCCCAATTAACTCCTGAATAAAAATAAATAGTAAAAAGTTTGAGCATATTACTATATTACTGCTAGCAAATACCCTTAATGCCAATCAGAGTAAGAATACAGTATAACAAAGAGTATAAAACAAAACAATCAAATTGATTGCATTCTTACCAAATTCAGAGGTTTATTATGTACAGTTGCTGTCATTCAGTTATGCCCTCATAACCTTGAAACAGCATGATGATGAAGTAAGGTTTGCAGGGTGATATTCATGCATTTCTGTCAACATCATACTCAGCAGCTAGTATGTCAAATGAAATTTGTCAACTAAAATTGTCAAATGTTTTCAGTACAGGAAGTGTTGTACTCTTGTGGTCCTCTGCTAGAGTGCACAGCTAGTGCAAAAAGGTGCAGTTACTTCAATAAATGAATGGAAAAAATATTAATTAATAAATTTAAATTCAAAAGATGTTGCACCAAATATATACATGATTATAATTATATGATCATCTCGTTTATGTATTGATATTTTATTGATTCATTTTTTTATTCTATTCAGTGAAGATGATGAGTTCTGGAGTGAGGTGCGAAAAAAAGATCATGGAACGTTGATCTGTAGGGGAGCTATTTGTACACTAAAACCTAGTGTGTGTCACTTATTAAATATTTATATTTATACTTAATTTAAGATCATTAATGCAGGGTGTCTCAGCGTTCAATAAATCATTCAATTGCTACAGATTCAGTTTGGGCCCTTTATGGTATTTTGAACGTTGTCATCTCTATTTTGAAATTATTTGTGAAATTGTCACATTACTGTTTTGTCCATTCATCATCAAAATTGTCACTGGTTTGGTGAAGAAATGAATTAAAAATGCTTAATTAATTAATTGGTCACTTTTTAATAAGGTACCGGTATTTAAAAGATCTAGTTAAGAGGCATTAAATTGCCGACAGCTTTGCTGGGCTGTGACGCTGCCTCTAGTGTGTTGAGTCTGGTCAAGGTTCGACCATTGTATTTGTTTTATTTTTATTATTGACATGATCTATCCAGGGATGCCTGGCTCACGATCAAGACATTGGATATTGGAACAAGCCTTTTGTCCGCTATTGTATTTGTAGCTAGTGAGTGATTTTTTGAACGATTGAGAAACCGGGCACATCAGGAGCGGTCCCATCTGTGAGATTGAGGGGTCACAAATGGGTTAGGATGCCCCTTATCCAACACCTTCTTGAGTAAATTTCCGATTTTGGGGCTGTCAAGACCCCACCACCGACAATCGGAAATTTACTTGCAATGTGGTAGGAAGGAGGGGCAATCTCAAAAAAAGGGCCCATAAAACCCTTATATTCCCTTGCCCCTGTGATCGCCCTTGGTACCTGCACCTCAATGGGTAGTCTCAGATGGAAAGTTTTGGGGAATCACAAATTGGAAATTGATGTTTCCCTTGAAACATTTTTGTGTGTAGCCCTCATCCTAGAACAAAACAGTTTAAATTTTTTTGTTGGGAGGGGTGGGGGTTACGACTACATAAGTTATAATAATATTTTCAGAGGCTAATGGCTGCCAGTTTATTATTCTTCAAGTTTACATCACAATATTATTCAGATCTCAAAAACTTTTTTCTGAATGTAGAGAATTGCATATTTCAATCAATTAAAAAGATTATATATGACAAATAAGTATATAATTGTATTCCTGGATTTCTTGTTCCATGACAAACTGCGTTGTCAATATTAACTTTTCATGTGGAAATTAACGACTTGCAGTCAAATATTTGTTAAGAATAAGTATAATAACTCACTTAATCTGGCCGAGCGCTTTCGAATCTATGAGATCCATCTTCAGAGGCGTGGGTTCCTAGATCATCATGTCAGTTTTTTGGTTAGAAGTGTTGTGGTTTTTGTAAAATGTGATCAAAAAGTTTGTGAGACTTAAAATTTAGTTGTTCATTGAGAATGTTTTGTTTATTGTGTGTGGTGTGTTTGTACAGGGTGGCGCAGAGAAACGGGAAATTTTGAAGTTGTTGTTGGTATACCTGTGCGTCTCGTAGGAGTGGGGGACAGAAGTCATGACGCCAAGTAGTAACGGACATTTAGTTGAGATGGAGCAGTGGAGTGGTGCGGAGCGCGCAGTCGCTGTGAGAGCGTACTACAAAAATGGCGACAGTGCAACAGCTGCACAACGAGTGTTCCGACGCCATTATGATATTCCTCCCCGCGGTCGAGTTCCTTCTTCACATGCCATATCAACATGGGTTCGGAATTTTGAAGAGACTGGTTCGGCCTTAAAGAAGAAACCTCGTGGGCGTGTAGTGACTGTTCGAACCCCAGAAAACGTTGAAGCAGTGCGAGTCGCAGTGGAAAGGAGTCCGCGTCGTTCTGTACGAAAAATCGCCTCATCATTGCAACTTGGCCGTCGGAGCGTGCAAAGAATATTGCACGGCCTCCACTTTCATCCTTACAAGCTTCAGATTGTTCAAGCTCTAAAACCAAATGACGGTGAGTTACGCTTGCAGTTTTGTGAACAGCTACTGACTAAAATCAATGAAGACGCAAACTTCATTGAAAATGTTTGGATGTCTGATGAGGCCCACTTTCATTTAAATGGACATGTCAATAAGCAGAACATGCGTTACTGGGCTCACAGAAATCCCGCTGAACTTCATCAACGTCCGTTACACAGCCCCAAAGTTACTGTATGGTGTGCAGTGTCTTGTTGTGGGGTGATTGGACCTTACTTTTTTGAAGATGAAAATGGTTCCACTGTAACTGTCACATCTCAACGTTACATTCAAATGCTGGAGACATTTTTTGCTCCACAGCTTCATGCTTTTCCAGATATTGACATTCAGCAAACCTGGTTTCAACAAGATGGAGCCACCCCACACACTGCCAGGCTGTCAATGGTTGCATTGAGACGTTTGTTTGGAGAGCGCATAATTGCAAGGAACGCTAACATCGCTTGGCCTCCACGGTCTCCAGACCTTTCAGTATGCGACTTCTTTCTATGGGGACATCTAAAGAGCGTTGTGTACCAGACTAGGCCAAGAAATCTTATTGAACTCAAGACTCAGATTGAAGAACACGTCGCCAACATCCCAGTGGACACATTGCGTCGCACAATGATAAGTCTTCAAAACCGATTGAATGAATGTGTTAGAAATAATGAACAGCACTTAAATGATGTGATTTTTAAAAAGTGATTTTTAACTTAACGAGTATTGTAATTTCCACTCTTGCCTTACACATTTTCAGCATTAAAAAATTTTGTTTTCAATTAATTGGTTAATTATGATTATTTCAAAATTTCCCGTTTCTCTGCGCCACCCTGGCGCATTGGTTATATATTTCAGCCTGGCGCATTGTATATTTCAAATTGTTCCAAGGTGTTGAGTTCGTGTCCTTTAGATTTTATATGTAGAATGTGTAGGTTGGTACTGATGTCAGTAAAAGTGTGTCCAGTTTGAATGATATGGTCGGCAAAATTCGATTTGGCTTTTGATGTCAGGGCTTGATAATGTTCCTTGTAACGTTGTTTGAATGTGCGGCCTGTTTGTCCTATGTAGAATTTGTTACAATCAGAGCAGTTCAGTTTGTAGATCCCTGGGAGATCGTATTTGTTTGTGTTCAGTGTGGTTTTGAGTGTAAGTGCATTTTTATTTTGTTTTTTGTTCTGAATGAGATGGTGTGGCCGGCTTTTTTGAAGATTTTTGCTAGTCTGTTTGATTGTGGATTAATGTATGTCATTGTGATGTATTTTTTGTCAGTGGTGTTGGTGTTTTGTTTTTTGTTTCTTATGTTATGATTGAGTTTGTCAATTAGGTCGTGTTTGTAGCCGTTTTCTTGTGCTAGGTATTTTATTGTATTTAGTTCAGTGTGGTAATTATCGATGGATAGCGGTGTGTTGTTGAGTCTGTGTAGCATTGACCTGAATGCTGAGTGTTTGTGTTGTGTTGGATGATTGGAGGTGCTGTGTATTAGGGTATCTGTCATTGTTGGTTTTCTGTAGATGTTGAAGCTGTGTTGTTGGTTTGTGTTCTTTGTAATTGAGAGGTCTAGGAAGTTTATTGAATTGTTTTGCTCATATTCAGCTGTGTATTGAATGTTCTTATGTATTTTGTTTATGTATGATCGAAGTTGTTCACATTGTCTTTTGTTTCCTCTGTATAGCAATATAGAACATCATCTACATATCTGTGCCTGTATATTATGTTCTGTGAAAATTTGTTATTGTTAATTTGTGAACAACTTCGATCATACATAAACAAAATACATAAGAACATTCAATACACAGCTGAATATGAGCAAAACAATTCAATAAACTTCCTAGACCTCTCAATTACAAAGAACACAAACCAACAACACAGCTTCAACATCTACAGAAAACCAACAATGACAGATACCCTAATACACAGCACCTCCAATCATCCAACACAACACAAACACTCAGCATTCAGGTCAATGCTACACAGACTCAACAACACACCGCTATCCATCGATAATTACCACACTGAACTAAATACAATAAAATACCTAGCACAAGAAAACGGCTACAAACACGACCTAATTGACAAACTCAATCATAACATAAGAAACAAAAAACAAAACACCAACACCACTGACAAAAAATACATCACAATGACATACATTAATCCACAATCAAACAGACTAGCAAAAATCTTCAAAAAAGCCGGCCACACCATCTCATTCAGAACAAAAAACAAAATAAAAAATGCACTTACACTCAAAACCACACTGAACACAAACAAATACGATCTCCCAGGGATCTACAAACTGAACTGCTCTGATTGTAACAAATTCTACATAGGACAAACAGGCCGCACATTCAAACAACGTTACAAGGAACATTATCAAGCCCTGACATCAAAAGCCAAATCGAATTTTGCCGACCATATCATTCAAACTGGACACACTTTTACTGACATCAGTACCAACCTACACATTCTACATATAAAATCTAAAGGACACGAACTCAACACCTTGGAACAATTTGAAATATACAAACACACCACACACAATAAACAAAACATTCTCAATGAACAACTAAATTTTAAATCTCACAAACTTTTTGATCACATTTTACAAAAACCACAACACTTCTAACCAAAAAACTGATATGATGATCTAGGAACCCACGCCTCTGAAGATGGATCTCATAGATTCGAAAGCGCTCGGCCAGATTAAGTGAGTTATTATACTTATTCTTAACAAATATTTGACTGCAAGTCGTTAAATTTCACATGAAAAGTTAATATATAATTGTAACTTATTATTGTAAATTTAACGACTTGCAGTAAATTTTAATTGTGAATAAATAATATTAACAACGCAGATCGTTATGGAACGTATAGTATTACAATGTCTTTGTTATGGAACAAGAAATCCAAGCTGTAGTTATAGTACAACAGCTGTTTCATGTTCTGATAATCATATTATTTGTCGGGCAACTGCCGGTCTGCCGCAAGGGTCAGCTTCAGCTATCTGTTCGGACAACTGGTATGGTGCATGGTAACCAATCGCTTTTCGTTTATATTCTGTTACTACGTCCTTGAAGGTTGTTGCCAAAAAGCGGGTAATTACCCGAAAAGAGGGTAATTTAGTTACCTGGGGGTAATGCTGCGGGTAATGGCAAATATGAGGGTAAGAAGCGGGTAAATGACAACTGAACAAAAGTTATTTGTTTTTCATATTATTACTTTTATATTTCACTACAAGAAAAATTTTCTTTGACTAATAACCTGGGGTGAGCACTGACATGCACAATGCTAAGACTCACAAAGTCGCTACTCTATGTATCTAATTATCAAATAACCTGCATCAGTTGTCGTTGTCAGTTAGTTCAGGTTCAGTTCTGACACGTGATTTCTGAGTTCGTTCTCACAAGCTCACTACAACAGTACAGTCTGTACAGTGTGTGTTCAGTCGGTTCGGTTCGTTTGAGTTTCGTCTTCGTTTCAGTATGCTTGTTTGTAGGCTTTTGGTAGCGTGATGTACTGATACTATATAGTCTAGTCTACTTCTGAAGAGGTTAAAAAACTTACTCGTTACTAAATAACTAGTTAACATAGGCTATCATTAACAAAAACAAATCATTGTAGGCCTACTGTAATTAATTTTCCAAGGTCAGTAAGATTGAAAAAAATTAATTACGACAGTTAATTACTAGTCTCAAGTCTTATATAATTAGTCCTTAACATCTAATTATTGGGATTTCTCAAAACTAAATTAACAGGGTTTGTATTCGTTACTTAAGGGTTGATTACATTGGGATAGTTACTCGCTAAGCGAGTAGCGAGTAGGACGTTACTAACCGACCGTGCTACAGCAGCTCAGCATATCAAGCCAAATTATATTAAAAAAATTATTTCTAGAATCACCCCCATACTATGGAATTTCTAAGACAATAAATAATCTTGTAACACAAAATTAAAATATGAAGTTTACCAACAATTATTCAATAAAATTTCATCAAAACAATATACAATATATCTCATCTGAAGTGTTATGCTGGCAGCCTGCGTGATCAAGTGTAGGCTTGGCCACAATAATATTGTATTTTGGTGTTGGCTACTCTGCCAGCGAGTATAAATGTCACCAAATTCAAAGTAGACAGGCTCTCAACTTTGAATTTGGTAAAGTAAATTTGTATGGCTTTTCGTGGTGGGGAGACCCTTCTGGGTAGTTCCACCTCGCCGCTTTTTTTTAACGACTGCTTTTTTTTTTATATATATGCAATCGGGACCGACGGCTTAACGTGTCCTCCGAAACACGGGAGTGGCTCGAGAAAAATATATTGTACTCAACTGGGATCGAACCCAGGACCTTTGGCTTATCAGACCAGCGATAAGCCAACTCGGCTACGCCGACTCCTTTGAATTTGGTCACATTTATACACGCTGGCAGAGTAGCCAACACCAAAATACAATATTATTGTGGCCAAACCCTACGCTTAATCACGCAGGCTGCCAGCATACCACTTCAGATGAGATATATTGTATATTGTTTTGATGAAATTTCATTGAATAATTGTTGGTAAACTACATATTTTAATTTTTGTGTTGCAAGATTATTTATTGTCTTAGAAATCCCATAGTATGGGGGTTATTCTAGAAGATAAATTTTTAATATAATTCGGCTTGGTATGCCGAGTTGCTGTAGCACGGTCGGTCAGTAACGTCCTACTCGCTACTCGCTTAGCGAGTAACTATCCCAATGTAATCAACCCATTAGGGACAGACAAGAGTGTTAAATAGGGAATTTTTGGTTTGTTGAGGGCAGTGGCGGTCCTGGGAATTCATTTCTAGGGGGATGAACACGGGGGGGATCTTGTTTATTCTTCTAGATAACAAGTAAGAATGACACAGATTAAATTTATTTCTCGCAAAAACTATACATACATAATTATGAATAAATTATTTTATAGGTGGGGGGGATCCATCTTGATATTTCTGGGGGGGGGGGGGGTATAACCCACCCGTCCCCCGAACTGGTTGAGGGTAATTTTGAGCAAAAGCGGGTAATTTTTTGCTCTGGAGGGGGTAATTGGGCAAAATTGGATTGGCAACACTGGTCCTTATTCAAAACCGAGACAATTTTTATCTTATATCCGATATTTCTATGTTTCAAGGCATATTATTGGTAATTGAAAGTTTTGGTATTATTGTTTTGTAGATTTCTTAATATTGTCCCATTTGAATTTATTTAATTATTCATACATTGCAAACACCATTTAAACTTTTTGTTTTACACAAAAATTGAGAGGGATTACGAGTGTTTGTCGATACTATGTATTTTGCAGGTTATGTATTGAACTATTTAAACGACATCATCTTTGCAAAGTATTCATTCATTTTAGATTGCTTCAATAATATATGTCAAATAATAGACCGAACCAAAGTAACGATATAAAATTGAGCGTAAAAAGTTTGAATGTTTTATATATATATTTTTCCTCTACTATCACTTTATCGCCGATATTTACTTGTTATTTGATGAAGAAAATAACGTTCTTACGGCAAGGGATCTTATTTAACTAGTTCAATAGTCGTTAATCCTAGAAAATAGAGACGAAAACGTCCGAAAGTGGAATAGAAATCCTTGAAATTATAGCGCGTATTGATAAAAGACAAATTTAATACAGTAGTCAGTGAAATAGCATTCCATTTGTGTATATTTATATTGGGCTCGCAGAAACCAAACATTGTAAATTCATTTTTCATGTATTTTCAGGACAAAAATGTTCCGCTTAGTAGTAACCTTGCAATCAGTATCGAAGAGGAAAGAAGTTTATTGCCCGGAGTAAAATTGGACATCAATGATGAACGGCAGGTACGGAAATGTATAAATTCATAATTCATCAATAATTATAATATTATTTCTGTATGGATTTATTGAGCCACAAGCTGTTCATTTTCTTGTAAGTCATCTATTTTTAGAATAGGCTATAGATCACCAGACTGTTGAGAAATCTACTTGCCATTTATTTTAGGCTATTGTGTTAGATAGGCCTGTACACCTGTGCATTTTTTAATAATAATGGATGAAAAGCAAAGTTATTGATAGCATCATTATAATAGTCTGATTTTGTAATTATACCATTCTTCTAGACGTTTTCTTTCTATCGATTGATAGTCTGATTTTGTAATATCATTCTTCTTGACATTTTCATTCCAACGACTTTCAGTCAATTTCAATTGAGAATTAATAATATTTTTACTCACTTCAGGCCAAACGTTTTCAAGTCGTAGAGACTCATCTTCAAAGACGTCCTAGATCGGCGTTTCGGTTTTTTGGTTAGAAGAATTGTGGTTTTTGTATAAAATGATCAAAAAGTTTGTGTGATTTAAAATTTAATTTTTCATTGAGTATGTTTTGTTTATTGTGTGTGGTGTGCTTGTATATTTCAAATTGTTGAAATATACATAAATGTTGAAATATTTCAAATTTGAAGTATACAAACACCTTACACAATAAACACAACATCCTCAATGAACAATTAAATTTTAAATCAAACAAACTTGAAAACCACACTTTTTCTAACCAAAACCTCATGGAGTCTCCATGACTTGAAAACGTTTGGCCTGAAGGGAATAAAAATATCATTTATTCTCAATTAAAATTGACTGAAAGTCGTTGAATTTAGCACGAAAAGTTAATATTAACAACGCTGATCGTTATGGAACAAGAAATCCAGGAATTTTCATTCTATCAATTGGTATTTTATTGGTGGAAAGGATCATTAGATTAGCACCTTTATTGTAGCAGGATTATTTCATTGGTTATTGTTATCAACTTTTGCATTGCTTGAGGATGTGAAGGGCCTGCCAGCAAGGTTTTCAAAGTCTAAAGTTGGAACGTGACTGAAATCTGAGCCTGTTTACTCAATATCTGAGTTTGTGAGGCAAATAAGTGTAACTTAGTCTAAGCCTGCCGTAAATGTAAAAATGTTTTGAATCATCCATTCAGCGTGCTTGTCAAGGATGCAGAACAACGAATTACTCTCATTTCCTTGCAGGTCAAAACAAAGGATTTATTCCATTACAGTAAAAATAAAAAAGATATTTTCATTAAAAAAGAAGAACTGGTGGATTCTATGGACGCTAATTTGGATGATGAACGTTTATGCAACACAGAGCAGGTAATTGAAGTTATTTTCAATTTTTTATTTTAATAGAATTTTTACTAGTGTTTACTAGAATTTTTCTGTTAACAGTATCACTCGCCCAAATGTATTGGATTCAAATGTACTGTATGTTTTTATTCATGCTCTACTTACAGGGTGTCTCCTGGTCGGGAAAAGGTAGGGAATTTTGAATTTTCTTAATTTGGTCGGGAAAATGAGTAAATTAATTGTAACACGTTTTTTGACATACTTTTGTTACGAGTGCATAATTAAATTTGCACACTCAAATTTGCTAACAAGAAAGCACAACAATAATTCGTTATGTAGCTGGGAACAATTAGTCAATAAATTTTTGCAATAGAATAATCAAATGCTATTTTGTACGTAATGTGTGTTTTGCTATTGTACTGTGCTTCTTCATACCATTAGTTCAATTTATTTGACCATATATATTTTCTGTCCAAGGTTGTAAACTTGAATTAGGTAATTTAAACAAGTATAACGCATTTTTACAAGCAACTGTTCAGTTATCAGTCTGTTCAGGCTATCATTAATTTTTTCTAAACATGAATATGATTACAAAGCCAATTATGCTTTTTTTTTAATACGGTATAAGTAAACCTCAAATTGTGTGAAAAGCCCTTTACCACCTTCGATTACTGCAATTATTCCAGATGATAATAATGGAAGCTTACCAAAGAGACTTATAGAAAGGGCTCAGAACTCCCTGGGTTTAAAAATAATATTATTTAGTAGAGTAACATTTTAAACGATTTTTTTAAGTACATTGTCTAAGTAAAATATTTAATAGCTTGAATTTCTAAACAACTTAGAACAACATTCTTTAACATCTTGCAATATGTAGCTACTTGTTATTTTGGAGTCATCAGCCTACATTGCCCTGAAGTGGGTGATTTTCTTTTAATTGGCTGGTCAATTCCCCCGAAGGGTGACTGTTACATTTTTGTTGTGTTTTATAAGATTTTACTTTTTTTGTGTGAAAAAGTGAAAGCAGATGAAATGTTCCAATCATCTAATTATTAGTGACCTCTTGTATACGCAGTGGCGGATCCACGGGGGTGAAGAGGAAATTCCCTCCCCCCCACAAACGCAGAAGAAAAAGAAGTGGAAGGAAAAGAGAGAGAAGTAGCAAAAAGGAAAACAAAGAATTCCTAACGAATGGAAATAATAAAAACAGTGAAGAAGTGGAAAAGATATGACAATATGTAAAAGGATAGAAATTGGTAGGAGAGATGTAACTTAAAAAATACGAAAAAGGGTAAAAAGAGAAGAAAATAAGGATAAAAAAGTAGAAAAAAATGAAGGAGAGTTTTCAAAGTTGCTGACAAGGGAGGAAAATGAGACAGCAATGCCTAACCAACAATTGATGTTCTATTTCAAATTATTGTGTACTTCAGTACTTGGTCTAAAAATGGTGCCAGTTCTGAAAGGTTTTTCTGGATCCTGCAGACTATAACTGAGGACTACCATGGCAGAAAAAGCAGACTTGTTTTATTAGCTCTACTTTACATTCACTCAGATAATCACCCTAGAGCCTAGATCCTGGATCCTCAAAACATTTTGGCTGATTACAGAATAATTTTTCAATTGCGAATATTATACATAATTTTTCTTGAGAATTTCATTTTTCATTAACAGTTTGTGCAGTGGCGAAACTATGGGAAGGAATCTGGAGGATATTACCCTCAGACAAAAAAATTGGTCTTTTTGAAGGTCATTGTGAGACAATTTTTGGCAAGAGTCAAGATATCAGGAATCGCATTCGTTTATTGAATGTTAATTGCGCCTAAAATCACTTGAAATGTGGCTTTAGGGAGGGAATTTTTAAAACTTTTCTCGGTATTACCCCGAAACCCTGTTTTGGAATAAATATCCATATATATATATTGCTTCAATTTATCTTTAGAGGACTTCTATTACAAATTACTATTGTAATTATTGTACAAAGAGTCTATCTAACTCTCCCAGCAACATCATTGGTCATCCTTCACCCTAGACTGACCCTGTAGTTATGCTACTGCTTTGTGTGATGTAACGATTCACATTGAACGAAGGTTATTAAAATTTGTGTTATAATTATATAATAAAATATTTATAATATTTATACTTTCTAGAAACAAGTACCTCATAATGTAATTATTTTTCGAATGAATCTCTATTGTTTATTGAACGACAGTTTTATAGCAGACAGTAGACAGTCAAGAGCCCCACATTTTTGGACTAAGGATTTAGGGTGATCATCAATGATTGTGTTATCTGGGTGAATGTAAAGCAGGGCTAAAAGGAACAATGGTTGTCCCTGGAAACAAGAAGTCTGCCCAATGGCAAGTTTAAAAAGAGGACTAAGGGATTTTTTAGAAATAATTCTTCTGCGTGGAATCTAGTCAGCTTCCAGGATTCATACTATCTATTCATAGAATAACATCTTTCAATTCAATTGATAGCTGCTGTTTTAACCAATAACATAATTTCTTCTAGTTAAGCTCATATTATGAATTTTTCAATGTGATATTCCCACTTAATGTTTATGTGAGATACAAACATTAAATTATGGGTTGATCTTGACAAGTTTGCTACATTGATTACGTTATTTACACTCAGAAATTAACTTATATTCTATTTACTCCCATTAGTTAGTTTCTGGTTCTTCAGAACAAAAAACAAAATAAAAAATGCACACACTCAAAACCACACTGAACACAAACAAATACGATCTCCCAGGGATCTACAAACTGAACTGCTCTGATTGTAACAAATTCTACATAGGACAAACAGGCCGCACATTCAAACAACGTTACAAGGAACATTTTCAAGCCCTGACATCAAAAGCCAAATCGAATTTTGCCGACCATATCATTTAAACTGGACACACTTTTACTAACATCAGTACCAACTTACACATTCTACATATAAAATCTAAAGGACACGAACTCAACACCTTGGAACAATTTGAAATATACAAACACACCACACACAATGAACAAAACATTCTCAATGAACAACTAAATTTTAAATCTCACAAACTTTTTGATCACATTTTACAAAAACCACAACACTTCTAACCAAAAAACTGACATGATGATCTAGTAACCCACGCCTCTGAAGATGGATCTCATAGATTCGAAAGCGCTCGGCCAGATTAAGTGAGTTATTATACTTATTCTTAACAAATATTTGACTGCAAGTTGTTAAATTTCACATGAAAAGTTAATATATAATTGTAACTCATTATTGTAAATTTAACGACTTGCAGTAAATTTTAATTGTGAATAAATAATATTAACAACGCAGATCGTTATGGAACAAGGCCCTACAACTGCAGGGGTGCAGAATATTCCAAAGCTCCAAAATTTCCCCAGAACATCAATTTTAAAGACCAAAATTTCCCCAAAATAAGTGTCGTGAAACACGATAATATAACTTGACTTTGTTTCTTCAAATTTCACTTATTACTCATAGCTTTCATTGAAATCAAATTAAAAATGTGTATTAATGGATTTAAATTACTTTTCACATTTTGAACTCACATGTTTTATTTCAATTGATGAACCAAATTCAGTAATCACTACACTAGTACTTAAGAATAAAATGATTCAGGCTTGTAGAGTGAGAAGCGTACTAAGAAAAAATAATTAAAATTGAAATTGTTGGACAGTTTTTAATTTCTTGCTCTTTCACTCAAGAGCTCTTCATCTTCGTAGACACTGCCGGGCAATATGTCACTAGTTTCGATGGCTAATCGCTAATATACCGTAAACGACTACATGCTAGGTGGCGATAAACGATAATGACCTTGGCAATGGCTGGAATGGGATATGGCAAGACGGGTGGCGAAGGGATAATAGAGGGAAAACCGAAATAGAGGGGTTTGTCGGCCGGGTCGCGCAGGCGCTCTCGACATTAGACAATGACTCATCAGTCATCACTTTCCTTCTAGGTACTTACCTTTTTTGTACTACTAATTAGACGGGACTGTGTTGATGCGTGATATTCTATCGTTCACAAATAACAAATTATATCCATTATATACGTGTTATTTTAAGATTTCCTCGGACTTTAAGCACTTAAGTCTGAGTAATGTTCTATCAGATCTTAAAACTAATATGCTTAATTTTTTTATTTCCCCAAAATTTCCCCAGACCCTCGGCGACTTCCCCCGAACAATGTTCGGGCGTTCGGACATATTCTGCATCCCTGTACAACTGTATGTGATTCTCAGTCGTCGCCCAATGCAAATTGAACAGAGCATTGGCGGACATATTGGCGTCAACTTCACGCGCCCTTTTTGAATTTTAAGGCTAGTTAGTGTATGCAACTATGTAGAGTTGTGAATAAGTGTTCTTAGAAAACGCATTTTATATTATTATCTTGATGAAAACCAGTCTAAAATCATTAAAAACGTAAATATTATGATGACTGCACTGTTCTAAATGAATTCCAAGTAATATTTTCAACAGTGACACAAACTGTGGGAGCTACTTGAATATATCGCCAACTATGACGCCTGACAAATTTATTTAGTCAGAATGCTAATTAACTCAATTGGGAATAAACGATTCTGTAAAATATTGTACTTGTAGGATTTTTGCACATTAAATTTAGGCCTCATGTTAATTAAAATTAATTGGTTTTTCAGTTATATTGTCTTGTTAATGAAGAAAACAATAAAGTACTCTTATATTCCTGCAAATGAGTTGAGATTTACATGAATGTATAATAATGATTATTATCTTACAATAAGCTTACCAATTCTACATTTTTTATGTAGTAAACTACTAATTTAATCACAATATTAAACCTATGAAAATCAATCAACACAGTAAAAACATTTCCATTACTTATACAGAAAACTTGATTATAAATTGTAATATAACAATAATGCAGTTCATTAAGATCTATGAGTAAAACTGACACTAACTTAAAATAAAATTTTCCTACTAGAATTTAAAGTATAAAATGATGATAGATTTATGACCAAGTAAATAAACCTAAAATTACAATTTGAACAAATAATTTAATGTACTCTTATATAATATAATATTGACATTACTGTGGGTAAATGGGATTTCAAAGATAATAATAATAATAAGCGTATGGCTTTTAATGGTGGGGAGACCCTTACGGGTAGCTCCACCTCGCCGTTTGTGCCATATGTTACGGGGAACATGGTGGACCTACTATTTTAGGTGGGTTCTGAACCACCGGGTAAGTTATAATAAAGCTTGTAACATCAAGTCATTGAAGCACGGTCACCCATCCAAGCGCAGTCTTGAGTGGTCGTGACTGAACATCACGCTCACCGCATGACCAATCACCACCAAAGATAGATTTCAATAAATGAGATTATTTTAGATTTGTGTATTAATCATGCTAAAATAAGTAGAAGGAAGTACTTAAACAGACTGATAATAATTGAATACCAATAAATCATAACATAAAATTGGTAACTAATGCATAATATGTAATATCTACAAGAAATGAAACTTGAAACTCGAAAATATTCATGCACTATTTAGCTATTAGAACTATATTTATTGCAACTAATAAACAAATTTCCATATAACTCGTTTGGAAATTGAGACAAATGGCAAAGTTTTAATGAATTATAATAATTCAATTGAAAAGGACCAGAGGTGACTACTTTTGACAATTCAATTAAAATTTGAGTCTACATATAAAAATTTAGTGTATAGGCTACACACTAAAAATAGAACATGGCTCAAAATAATATTATTATTATTATTATTATGCATAATATTTTATGAACACAGCTTTCAATTCTAAGACTCTAGTTTGACTGACTCAAGGCACAATAATTTAATTTTTTCATCTATAATATTATTTTAGGCGTGATTTCTATTATTTATAGATTGGATAATTTTGGAATAAATGAAACCCAAGGTAGTAGAGAGACTATTCAAGTGCTTGGCTTATCCATGATCGCTTATCACAAATAATTTATAAAATTAAACAAGGCTATAATGGGCTGTACAAGACCAGTTAATTGAGAATGCTTCAATATTTTGTTGTATAACTAATGATTTAGATCAAATAGAAAAAAACATTGTTAAGTATAGAATTTGAAGAGACTAAAACCACTGTTTGATTGATCCTAAAAAGGTATTAAATACAATTTACTGATTCATGAACAGTACTGTCTTATTGCAATGCTTCCTGATAGATTCCTTATGCAATAAAAACTATTCTTTGACTTTGCTAAATGTGGCCAAGTTTAACTTTCAGGTACAAGTCCACAACTGCTTTTGCAATTTGAAAGATATGGTTTTGAAGGTAAATCTCTTCAAGAATGTGAATTTATTATATAAATTTAATGAGTCGTTGAACTAATAATACAATATTCATTGCAAACATAAGCAAACGATGTTGACGCCAATATGGCCCACTACAGACCGTTCAATTTGGAGTGCTACACTAGCGCTATGATTGGGTCTAGTATAGTATTACAATGTCTTTGTTATGGAACAAGAAATCCAAGAATATTACAGTATAGTGTTGGTAGTGACTGTTCGTCAGCTGTAGTTATAGTACAACAGCTGTTTCATGTTCTGATAATCATATTATTATTTGTCGGGCAACTGCCAGTCTGCCGCAAGGGTCAGCTTCAGCTATCGGTTTGGACAACTGGTATGGTGCGTGGTAACCAATCACTTTTCGTTTATATTCTGTTACTACGTCCTTGAAGGTTGTTGCCAAAAAGCGGGTAATTACCTGAAAAGTGGGTAATTTAGTTACCTGGGGGTAATGCTGCGGGTATTGGCAAATATGAGGGTAAGAAGCTGGTAAATGACAACTGAACAAAAGTTATTTGTTTTTCATATTATTACTTTTATATTTCACTACAAGAAAAATTTTCTTTGACTAATAACCTGGGGTGAGCACTAACATGCACAATGCTAAGACTCACAAAGTCGCTACTCTATGTAAGTTATCTAATTATCAAATAACCTGCATCAGTTGTCGTCAGTTAGTTCAGGTTCAGTTCTGACACGTGATTTCTGAGTTCGTTCTCACAAGCTCACTACAACAGTACAGTCTGTACAGTGTGTGTTCAGTCGGTTCGGTTCGTTTGAGTTTCGTCTTCGTTTCAGTATGCTTGTTTGTAGGCGTGATGTACTGATACTATATAGTCTAGTCTACTTCTGAAGAGGATAAAAAACTTACTCGTTACTAAATAACTAGATAACATAGGCTATCATTAACAAAAACAAATCATTGTAGGCCTACTGTAATTAATTTTCTAAGGTCAGTAAGATTGAAAAAAATTAATTATGACAGTTAATTACTAGTCTAGAGTCTTATATAATTAGTCCTTAAAATCTAATTATTGGATTTTCTCAAAACTAAATTAACAGGGTTTGTATTCGTTACTTAGGGACAGACAAGAGTGTTAAATAGGGAATTTTTGGTTTGTTGAGGGCAGTGGCGGTCCTGGGAATTCATTTCTAGGGGGATGACCATGGGGGGGGGTCTTGTTTATTCTTCTAGATAACAAGTAAGAATGACACAGATTAAATTTATTTCTCGCAAAAACTATACATACATAATTATGTATAAATTCTTTTTTAGGTGGGGGGGATCCATCTTGATATTTCGTTGGGGGGGGATATAACCCACCCAAAAACCCCCCCTAGTTGAGGGTAATTTTTTGATCTGGAGGGAGTAATTGGGCAAAATTGGATTGGCAACACTGGTCCTTATTCAAAACCAAGACAATTTTTATATTATATCCGATATTTCTATGTTTCAAGGCATATTATTGGTAATTGAAAGTTTTGGTATTATTGTTTTGTAGATTTCTTAATATTGTCCCATTTGAATTTATTTATTTATTCATACATTGCAAACACCATTTAAACTTTTTGTTTTACACAAAAATTGAGAGGGATTACGAGTGTTTGTCGATACTATGTATTTTGCAGGTTATGTATTGAACTATTTAAACGACATCATCTTTGCAAAGTATTCATTCATTTTAGATTGCTTCAATAATATATGTCAAATAATAGACAGAACCAAAGTAACGATATAAAATTGAGCATAAAAAGTTTGAATGTTTTATATATATATTTTTCCTCTACTATCACTTTATCGCCGATATTTACTTGTTATTGGATGAAGAAAATAACGTTCTTATGGCAAGGGATCTTATTTAACTAGTTCAATAGTCGTTAATCCTAGAAAATAGAGACGAAAACGTCCGAAAGTGGAATAGAAATCCTTGAAATAATAGCGCGTATTGATACAAGACAAATTTAATACAGTAGTCAGTGAAATAGCATTCCATTTGTGTATGTTTATATTGGGCTCGCAGAAACCAAACATTGTAAATTCATTTTTCATGTATTTTCAGGACAAAAATGTTCCGCTTAGTAGTAACCTTGCAATCAGTATCGAAGAGGAAAGAAGTTTATTGCCCAGAGTAAAATTGGACATCAATGATGAACGGCAGGTACGGAAATGTATATATTTATAATTCATCAATAATTATAATATTATTTCTGTATGGATTTATTGAGCCACAAGCTGTTCATTTTCTTGTAAGTCATCTATTTTTAGAATATAGATCACCAGACTGTTGAGAAATCTACTTGCCATTTATTTTAGGCTATTGTGTTAGATAGGCCTGTACACCTGTGCATTTTTTAATAATAATGGATGAAAAGCAAAGTTATTGATAGCATCATTATAATAGTCTGATTTTGTAATTATACCATTCTTCTAGACGTTTTCTTTCTATCGATTGATAGTCTGATTTTGTAATATCATTCTTCTGGACATTTTCATTCCAACGACATTCAGTCAATTTCAATTGAGAATTAATAATATTTTTACTCTCTTCAGGCCAAACGTTTTCAAGTCGTAGAGACTCATCTTCAAAGACGTCCTAGATCGGCGTTTCGGTTTTTTTGGTTAGAAGAATTGTGGTTTTTGTATAAAATGATCAAAAAGTTTGTGTGATTTAATTTATAAAATTTAATTTTTCATTGAGTATGTTTTGTTTATTGTGTGTGGTGTGCTTGTATATTTCAAATTGTTTTATTTTGGAAAGGATCATTAGATTAGCACCTTTATTGTAGCAGGATTATTTCATTGGTTATTGTTATCAACTTTTGCACTGCTTGAGGATGTGAAGGGCCTGCCAGCAAGGTTTTCAAAGTCTAAAGTTGGAACGTGACATAAATCTGAGCCTGTTTACTCAATATCTGAGTTTGTGAGGCAAATAAGTGTAACTTAGTCTAAGCCTGCCGTAAATGTAAAAATGTTTTGAATCATCCATTCAGCGTGCTTGTCAAGGATGCAGAACAACGAATTACTCTCATTTCCTTGCAGGTCAAAACAAAGGATTTATTCCATTACAGTAAAAATAAAAAAGATATTTTCATTAAAAAAGAAGAACTGGTGGATTCTATGGACGCTAATTTGGATGATGAACGTTTATGCAACACAGAGCAGGTAATTGAAGTTATTTTCAATTTTTTTTTTTAATAGAATTTTACTAGTTTTTACTAGAATTTTTCTGTTAACAGTATCACTCGCCCAAATGTATTGGATCCAAATGTACTGTATGCTCTAATTCATGCTCTACTTACAGGGTGTCTCCTGGTCGGGAAAAGGTAGGGAATTTTGAATTTTCTTAATTTGGTCGGGAAAATGAGAAAATTGATTGTAACACGTATTTTGACATACTTTTGTTACGAGTGCATAATTAAATTTGCACACTCAAATTTGCTAACAAGAAAGCACAACAATAATTCGTTATGTAACTGATAACAATTAGTCAATAAATTTTTGCAATAAAATAATCAAATGCTATTTTGTACGTAGTGTGTGTGTTTTGCTATTGTACTGTGCTTCTTCATACCATTAGTTCAATTTATTTGACCATATATATTTTCTGTCCAAGGTTGTAAACTTGAATTAGGTAATTTAAACAAGTATAACACATTTTTACAAGCAATTGTTCAGTCTATCAGTCTGTTCAGGCTATCTTTAACTTTTTCTAAACATGAAAATGATTACAAAGCCAATTATGCCATTTTTTTAATACGGTATAAGTAAACCTCAAATTGTGTGAAAAGCCCTTTACCACCTTCGATTACTGCAATTATTCCAGATGATAATGATGGAAGCTTACCAAAGAGACTTATAGAAAGGGCTCAGAACTCCCTGGGTTTAAAAATAATATTATTTAGTAGAGTAACATTTTAAACGATTTTTTTAAGTACAAGGTCTAAGTAAAATATTTAATAGCTTGAATTTCTAACAACTTAGAACAACATTCTTTAACATCTTGCAATATGTAGCTACTTGTTATTTTGGAGTCATCAGCCTACATTGCCCTGAAGTGGGTGATTTTCTTTTAATTGGCTGGTCAATTCCCCCGAAGGGTGGCTGTTACATTTTTGTTGTGTTTTATAAGATTTTACTATTTTTTGTGTGAAAAAATGAAAGCAGATGAAATGTTCCAATCATCTAATTATTAGTGACCTCTTGTATACGCAGTGGCGGATCCACGGGGGTGAAGAGGAAATTCCCTCCCACCCACAAACGCAGAAGAAAAAGAAGTGGAAGGAAAAGAGAGAGAAGTAGCAAAAAGGAAAACAAAGAATTCCTAACGAATGGAAATAATAAAAACAGTGAAGAAGTGGAAAAGATATGACAATATGTAAAAGGATAGAAATTGGTAGGAGAGATTTAACTTAAAAAATACGAAAAAGGGTAAAAAGAGAAGAAAATAAGGATAAAAAAGTAGAAGAAAATGAAGGAGAGTTTTCAGAAGGAAGTTGCTGACAAGGGAGGAAAGTGAGACAGCAATGCCTAACCAACAATTGATGTTCTATTGCAAATTATTGTGTACTTCATTACTTGGTCTAAAAATGGTGCCAGTTCTGAAAGGTTTTTCTGGATCCTGCAGACTATGACTGAGGACTACCATGGCAGAAAAAGCAGACTTGTTTTATTAGCTCTACTTTACATTCACTCAGATAATCACCCTAGAGCCTAGATCCTGGATCCTCAAAACATTTTGGCTGATTACAGAATAATTTTTCAATTGCGAATATTATACGTAATTTTTCTTGAGAATTTCATTTTTCATTAACAGTTTGTGCAGTGGCGAAACTATGGGAAGGAATCTGGAGGACATTACCCTCAGACAAAAAAATTGGTCTTTTTGAAGGTCATTGTGAGACAATTTTTGGCAAGAGTCAAGATATCAGGAATCGCATTTGTTTGTTGAATGTTATTTGCGCCTAAAATCACTTGAAATGTGGCTTTAGAGAGGGAATTTTTAAAACTTTTCTCGGGATTACCCCGAAACCCTGTTTTGGAATAAATATCCATATATATATATTGCTTCAATTTATCTTTAGAGGACTTCTATTACAAATTACTATTGTAATTATTGTACCAAGAGTCTATCTAACTCTCCCAGCAACATCATTGGTCATCCTCCACCCTAGACTGACCCTGTAGTTATGCTACTGCTTTGTGTGATGTAACGATACACATTGAACGAAGGTTATTAAAATTTGTGTTATAATTATATAATAAAATATTTATAATATTTATACTTTCTAGAAACAAGTACCGTACCTCATAATGTAATTATTTTTCGAATGAATCTCTATTGTTTATTGAACGACAGTTTTATAGCAGACAGTAGACAGTCAAGAGCCCCACATTTTTGGACTAAGGATTTAGGGTGATCATCAATGATTGTGTTATCTGGGTGAATGTAAAGCAGGGCTAAAAGGAACAATGGTTGTCCCTGGAAACAAGAACTCTGCCCAATGACAAGTTTAAAAAGAGGACTATGGGATTTTTTAGAAATAATTCTTCTGTGTGGAATCTAGTCAGCTTCCAGGATTCATATTATCTATTCATAGAATAACATCTTTCAATTCAATTGATAGCTGCTGTCTTAACCAATAACATAATTTCTTCTAGTTAAGTTCATATTATGAATTTTTCAATGTGATATTCCCACTTAATGTTTATGTGAGATACAAACATTAAATTATGGGTTGAACTTGACATTTTTGCTACATTGATTACGTTATTTACACTCAGAAATTAACTTATATTCTATTTACTCCCATTAGTTAGTTTCTGGTTTTTTTTGGCAGTATAGGACGTTCTAAAGGCATTTAATCATGAATCATTTTGTATTATCAGTGTATTATTATATCATTACAGGCAATAGGTGAACAATTAAATTTGGGAAGTTAGTTTTATTTCAATTGAACCTTTCACCTTAAATTGCTTCAAATTCACGATTTTAGTCCTCATTTTAAGACACCCCCGCCCCCCTTCATCCTGGTACCTAGTGATACATACCCATTCAGGTATTCCCCTCCCCCACCAAAAAAAAAATCTGCTTCTGGATCCACTCCTGTGTATGTAAGCAATCAGCATTGCAGACTAATTCACGCTATTGGTGTTGCCTCTGCCTCCTATGTTCTTGGGTTCTCATACCCACAAGTCCGAGGAGTCCCTTGCAATGCTAGGTAAAAGAGTCTTAGTTACTACCGCCATTTATCAAAATGTCGGGGAATATATAACCTGAAGTAAAATTGGTTTTATAGGTCTGGAATTTTGGAAATGTGGTCAGGAAAAGTCGGGAATTTTACAATTAGGAACTAGTAGACACCCTGTACTTAGTAAGGACACACTGTGCAGGACTTATTTGTATATTATGTATCATTATCGCGTATCATGTATCCACTATTCTATGAGTACCTACCCAATAACTGTATATAAGAAGGAAACTCATATTGATTTTGCTTTATTTGAAAAAAATCGACCATCATATTGAACTTGAAAAATAAAATATATACATTGCTGTGCCTAGGAATAAGGAACATCCTTATGAAAAACAATAAAATGTCAATGATATTAATCTAGGCGTTCGTCTGTAATCGTGAGACAGACAGACAGAGAGAATTCCGATCGTCTTAAAGGATAGACCTCACTCCGTTTGGTCAATTAAATGTAAAGTCATCTTAGTAGAGACATAATATTTATCTTTCTTGGCCCCTTCAATGTAATAAAAGTGCTCTCTGTCATATATTGGAGCCGCATGAATACCACCATTTCACAGCATGTGTTTGATTTCGCGATGGTGTAGTGATTATTATCGAGTATTTATTTGATGCTTTACTGTTCAAGCTCCTTTATACCGACAATGGATGCGTTCATGGGAGCTGCACCGCTTACCGGAGCACTGGCAACTAAGGCGTGTAATTGGTCTATTCAAATTCGTAGACGTTCATCAGATGGCTAGTTTCCGGTGCACTGGTAAGTGGTGCGGAACCCATGAAGACACAATGGTTGAGTGCTTTGGAGTCATATCGTTAACCGGTTGATCAAGTTTTACCAGAAATAAAGGCGTTGACTAATCTATTCAAATTCATAAACTTTTAAAAATTTGTATAGACCAATCAGATGCCTTTGTTTCCTGTCAAGTTCCATTTACCGGTAAACGGTTAGGCTCCCATGAACTCAACCATTATCACTGTAACTTTTCATGACTGAATCTACCTTTGTGGGTTGATAATTTTCCTAATTCATTACTGAATCACGCATGCTTTTGTTCATATTTTGAGAGGGAATGTCGGTTCATTTGATTTTAAATATATTTATAATAATAATAGTTTTGTATAATTTCAGGCGCCCGACATGTTACAATGTTGTTCAAACGAAGTCTCACAACCAGGATGCAGTAGCTGGATAGATAGTCCACCAGATGAACACCGCAGAAGTAGGAAGTGCAAAAGTAAGAAGTTTTTACTGTCGTATCATACTATGGCTATGTTACAAATTTAATATTTTTATCTACGGCTACGTTCTAAAGTAGTTATTACAGGTTTAAAAATTTTGTCATGACACCAATGAGAATTCAGCATTTGTCCCATTTGCTCTATTATTTTTTTGCTTTATTGTTTTATCTATTTTACTTACTTTTTTTTTAAATCATTTATTCCTCATAGAAAAAAAACATTATAAAATACAATACAAGAAAATAAACATAAACACTGTCATATTAAAAAAAAAAACAACTGGAAATGTAGGAATTACTACCCCAAAAGAGCAAGCTTCAGCTTGGGGAAGGAGCCCACCTTACTATGGCGGGCTACAGTGAATAATACAGGAATTATTTAATCTATTTTATTTGTCTTTCTTTATAGTGGTGAAGGTGATATTCATTGTGGAAGATATCTATAATGAATAATAAGACTGTTGAGACAACTAAGAAGTTGCGCAAACCACATTTATTGAAAACCGTGAGAAACTCGTTTCGGCTGTTACTCCATTATTAATCTCAAACAAACTAAAACTAAAGTACAGAGTAGCTTTTCTCGGTTGACCTTGACTGCATTTCATTAAGCTTCATTTTTATTTTATTTTTTGTGTATTGTTCTTGTTTGTTCCTGATTTGACTCTGATTATCCCTTGTTGCTCCTTGAGAGCGTGACTTGTTAGGGCCTTCAGCGAATCACAGAGCTTCAATGAAGGTCAGCCTATGAGAGGCACTTTCGCACTCAGCCAATAGTATCATTCTGTGTTGAGTATATATTAAGTTACTCTGTGCTTTAGTTTTAGTTTGAGATTGATAATGGTGTATAAACCGAAACTATTATTTCACGGTTTTCAATAAATGTGATTGTGACTTCGTCTTATTATTCATTATTTGTTTTATCTATTTTATTTACTGTAGCTATTGAGATAAAATGTTATGTTAGTTTAAGTGAACGCTTCAAGAAATTGGTAAGAGTAAGTTATTTATAGTTTTTGTTAAAATATTGTGTACTACGATTCTATTTTGTCTATAACCACTTGTGAGATTATTTAGACACTCATTCCACCCATGTCTTAACTTACATCTCACTTGTGGCTTAGAGGAAGTCATAATACAATCCTTGCAGAAACTAATATTACAATGTAACTGCTGTTGTACAATCCAGTAGAATCTGGATTTATTACATGGCATAACCTACTTACAAATTTAATTGTTTAATAGTTTTTTCAACCTCTCTTCTCCTCGTCCTCCTTTTCTTCCTCCTCCTCATCCTGTTCCTTTTCCTGCTCCTTCATCTCTTTCTCCTCCGATTCCTCTTCCTCCTTTTCATTTTCCTCTTCCTCCTCTCTTCATTTTCTTCTTCCCTCTCCTCTTTCTCTTCCTCCTCATTCTATCCCTTTTCCTGCTCCTCCATCTGTTTCTCCTCAGATTCCTTTTCCTTCCCCTTCCCCTTCTCCTCCTCCTCCTACTACTCCTTCTACTCCTACTCCTCTTTCTCTTCCTCCTCATTCTCATCCTTCTCCTGCTCCTCCATCTCTTTCTCTTCCTCCTCCTCATTCTATCCCTTTTCCTACAACTTCATCTCTTTCTCCTCAGATTCCTTTTCCTCTTCTTCCTCCTCTTTTTCCCCTTTCCTCTTCCCCTCCTCCATCTCATCCTCATCCTACTACTCCTTCTACTCCTACTCTTCCTCTTATTCCTCCTCCTTCTCCTCATTCTCTTCCTTTTCCTTCTCCTCCGATTACTCTTCATTTTCCTTTTCCTCTTCTTCCTTCTCCTCTACTTCATTTTCTTCTTCTTTTTCTTTCTTTTCTTCTACTGCTCCTCTTTTTCCGTCTACATCTTCTTCTCCCTGTATTGAGTGAGGAGATTGTACGGATATATTATATGAATGTGGTGGAGACTAAAATAGTTTTTGACCGGGCGAAGTGATGTCTATGTTTGCATGACCGTTTTGCATTTGTCTGATTGTAATGCATTTAAGGCTGAACGCGTGAACAGATTTCTTTGAAATTTGGCACGACTGTTCCTTTTAGAAATGCGCAGCGATGTAGATGTATGTATAAGGCTTTTTTTCAAATATTTGTTGCATTAAAGGATAATTATAAGGAAAAACAGGGAAGACACCCAAGCCTTCTTCTAAAGGAGTTTTGAAATTAATAAGCTTCTCCATCATATGCAATTGGAATCAGATTCATAGATGGCCCTCGGGCCGTAACATCTGTTTGAGCCTTATTCATATGAATAAAGTTATCATTCATATTTGTTTGTTTCATTTCTAATATTTCAATTAAGTATAATAAGTGATTACTAATAATAATAAGCGTATGGCTTTTAATGGTGGGGAGACCCTTCCGGGTAGTTCCACCTCGCCGTTTGTGCCATGTTACGGGGAACATGGTGGACCTACTATTTTAGGTGGGTTCCGAACCACCGGGTAAGTGATAATGAAGCTTGTAACATCAAGTCATTGAAGCACGGTCACCCATCCAAGCGCAGTCTTGAGCGGTCGTGACTGAACATCACGACCACTTGAACACCACGCTGATTACTAAATGAATAATACACAAATTTAATTAAAATTGTTTTATAACTCATTCATCAGACATCTGAAATCTAATTTGAGCAATGAGCTGTCTCGCAAATTGAAAACACAGTCTTGTTGATGTGATACAGAGTGACATTTTGTGGAAAACAGACATGAAATAGACTACGCGAATTGAATCAATGGTTAGGGGTCTGAGTATTGTGTTTAATTTTGTGATGGTGATTATCTTTGAGTACATGGAGTGTATGTTCCTCTGTGCAAGCACCCTTATTCTTGGTCGTGAGGTCTACTGTTCACAGAACTACTAATAGTATTAGTTTAAATTTAGAGAGGTATATTATATTTATTATCAGACAAAAGTTAGAAGGATTTACAGGAAAGCCTGGAATTAGATAGTTTCTCATGTGAGTATTATATCATTGACTACGTAAGGTGGTGAAATATTCGACAGATGCATTTGATTTTTCAATAGAGATAACCATGAAGAATTTAATGCTCCACTGTGCAAGCACACCTAATTAACTTTGTTTTTTATCTTCTTAGATACCAGTAAAGTTGTGACTGTTAGCAACAGTGCAAATGGGACAAAATCGTCAGCCATTAGCAGAAGAAAATCAGCGGCACCAAGAAAAAAACGCTTGAAAAACTCTGACAAATTGCTGGTGATTGATGGTGAGAATGATAAACATTTTGTTGTTGATATTGATCCAGCTGTGCTACAAATTTATGCAACTGAAACAGCAACTGATAATGGCAAACAAGAAGATGAAAGAAAAAAAGGTAAGCTCTTCTACTTTTTCTCCTTTTTCATGCTGTCGTCTCCTCCTCCTCTTCTTCTTTCATTTTTTTCATCTTATTTTTCTTTATCTACTTCTATTTATATCCATTTTTCTCCTTTTTTCTTTTCCTCCTCTTGTTTCTCTTTTTCTTCATCTTTTCTTCTTCTTTTTTCTTCCTCTTCTTCTTCCTCATCCTCCTCCTCCTCCTCCTCCTCCTCCTAAAAAAAGGTAAACTCTTTTTTTTCTACTTCTATTTATTTTCATTTTTGTCCTTTTTTCTTTCCTCCTTTCTATTGTTTCTCTTTTTCCCCTTTTCTTCTTCTTATTTTTTTCTTTCCTTTTTCTTCATTCTCCTCCCTTGTTCTTCCTTTTCTTCTTCTCCTTCTTCTTCTTTCATTTTTTCATCTTATTTTTCTTTATCTACTTCTATTTACATCCATTTTTCTCCTTTTTTCTTTTCCTCCTCTTGTTTCTCTTTTTCTTCTTCTTTTTTCTTCCTCCCTTGTTCTTCCTCTTCTTCTTCCTCCTCATCCTCCTTCTCCTCCTCCTCCTCCTCATCCTCCTCCTCCTCCTCCTCCTCCTCCTCCTCCTAAAAAAAGGTAAACTCTTTTTTTTCTACTTCTATTTATTTTTATTTTTGTTTTTTTTCTTTCCTCCTTTCTATTGTTTCTCTTTTTCCCCTTTTCTTCTTCTTATTTTTTCTTTCCTTCTTTTTCTTCATTCTCCTCCCTTGTTCTTCCTTTTCTTCTTCTCCTTCTTCTTTCATTTTTTTCTTCATCTTATTTTCTACTTCTATTTATTTCAATTTTTCTATTTTTTTCTTTTCCTCCTTTTTTTATTCTCTTTTTCTTTTTTTTTCTTTCTTTCTTTTTCTTCTTTTTCCTCCCTTGTTCTTCCTTCTTTTCTTATTCTTCTTCTCCTTCTTCTTTCATTTTTTTCTTCATCAAATTTTTCTGTTTCTACTTTTTATTTTTCTTCTCCTTTTTCTTGTTTCTCTTCTTTCATTTTTTTCTTCTTCCTCCTCTCTTCTTCTTCTGGTTTTCTTCTTCTTCCTCCTCCTTTATGACAGATTGGAGCCAAGTGAATACCATCTTTCTCAGCATGTGTTAAATTATGTGTCTATCATTGAGTATTGAATGCTTGCTTAACTGTGCAAGCCATCTTATTCTTTTTTTTTTTTTTTTTTTATAGATTACGTCTCTCCAGTTAAGGAGTATAAGACAAGTCAGATCAACAATATTATACACTAGATACCATAATTACTTCAATTAGTTGAGGTGAGGCTTAATTTTGATGTGAAAGGAACTCTTGTACACTATAAAAAGCTTTATCAACTAAATATTTCTTCAATTGTTTTTTAAATATTTCTATATTTTCAAGACTCTTCAAAAACTGCGGTAGCTTGTTGTAGAATTTCCTACCAATATAACTAGGTTTTTTTTTAATAAGCTACTATTGTGACTCACCAAGTGATAATCTCCTCGGCTTCTTGTATTATAATCATGTACATCAAGATTTTGGTTAATATCATTCGTTTTTACATATAAAGTAGCTTCATACACATATAAGCAGGGTACAGTTAGGAGACCAAGTCTCTTGAACAACGGCCTACATGAATCTAATATACTTACTCTTTCTATACACCTAACCGCTTTCTTTTGGATCTAAAACACCCTATCAAGATTTTGTTTTGATGAATTACCCCATACTAAGATAGCATACCTAATATGTGACAGTAAGAGCCCATGGTAAGCTGTAAAAAGTAACTTTTTGTCATTCAATCTAGCGAGCTGTCGCAGGACAAATACCCCAGATGAATTTTTACTACATATTTTCTCAATGTATGGAGTCCAGGTCAATCGTCTATCCAACATAACTCCTAGAAATGCAATTTTTTCTTCCTGGTCTAATTGATTATCGTTTACAAACACGTTTATAGCCCTATCTTCATTTAAATTATTTTTGTTTTTGAATTGAAGGTATTGGCATTTTTTACTATTTATAGTTAATTTCAACTGATTTAAAAATTGGACAATGGACTGCACACCTATATGGGCACTTATTTCTAAATTATCTAGAATGGAATTGCTGAAAATGAGTGATGTATCATCAGCAAATAAGAGGGCTCTACCACTAATTAATTCTTTAGGTAAACGGTTGACATATAACAAAAAAAGCAATGGACCTAGTATTGACCCCTGAGGCACTCCAGCTTGCACCTCTAATTTATTAGATTTATTCTTTACTATACTATTACCAACTACTGTAGTTAGTTCTACACATTGTTTTCTCCCAATAAGATATGATTCAAACCATTTCAGTTCAACCCCATTTACACCTACATTTTGCAGTATTTCCAATAAAGTTCTATGATTAACACAATCAAATGCCTTTGACAGATCTAAGAAGATTGCAGTAGCTTTATCACCTGAATCTATTATATCTATTAGTTTTTCAACTAGAGAAACTATGGCTGTTTTTGTTGATCTCCCTTTCTGGAAGCCATGCTGTTCATCACAGATAAAGTTAGCTTCTTGTAGGTGCAGAAGTAACCTATTTAGAACTACTCTTTCAAAAATTTTACTTATTACATTTAAAATACTAATGGGCCTATAGTTTTCTACCTTTTCTCTATCACCACTTTTGAAGATTGGCAAGATCTTCCCCTCTTTTAAGTTATCTGGAAAAACACCTTGTTCTAATGAATGATTGATCAGATGAATCAAAGGGTCTAACAATTGATCTTTACATTCTTTCAGAATTTTACTGGATACCCCATCCATTCCTACAGTTTTTTTATTATTTAAACTATCAATGATATTTGACAACTCGTCTTGGCATACTGGGTGGAATTTTAATTCGTTCTGAATCCCCTCAGTATTCCTCATGTTTGCATCACTAATACCTGTATTAAGAGATTTTTGAAGATCCTTAGCAACCAGTTGATGATATCTGTTAAAGAAATTACAAATGTCTACACTATCATCAATATATTTGTTATTTTCGTTAATTATTCTGGGGACACTAGTATCTACATGAGTTACTTGCCTATTTTTGTTTATTACATCCCACACTGCTGTGTTAAAGTACACACTATTATTCAAAATTTCAGCTGTTTTCTTACATTTCGCTCTTTTCACTTCTCTTGTAAATCCACAATTCTTGGATTTGAGGTCTACTATCCACAGAACTACTAGTATTATGAATAATGAATTTATTTCCCTTTCAAAAAGCATTTGAATAAAAGTTTGGAAATTAAACTGACTTCGTTTACCACTACGTATAGCCAGTGTACTACAAAAATAAATCACTGATACAATTGTTATATTTGTTATAAATCAAATAATATTTGTGTGTCAATAAATTATCTGATCAACAATTTTTAAATGAGATAAACCTGTGCAACGGAGTGTCCAAGAACCTAACGAATTTACATTAAATAAGTATTATTATCAATTGTACTGATAGGCATATGCACCATTTAATCAACCATTCAAACTAACCCCTCTACTAACCTTGCCATTCAAGTGCTTCGGTTTCTATAAACATCATGTGCTTCCCAATTCACAAAAAAATGCACATTGGCATTTCTTGAAATTTTTTTTGTTTCTTCTTGTATAACAGGTCTCATAATGTATCATTCATCAATATATTCTGTGTTTTTCAATTCGACGATTTAAAATAATAATAATAATTTAAGAAAAGATTTCAACACAATCAAAAATAAAAACGTCAACGCTTGCACTGTAAAAAACTAAGTTGATAATTAATTGGGGTAAACATAGCCTTCATAATTTCCAATGTTTTGATTTTCAAATGTAAGCAGCAACAGCTGCCAATGTTTAAATTTTCACAAGTCAACACTAACCTAGAGCCTGTAGTGGAAAATAGTTGCTTTACATCGTTATTTTTTATATTCGACCTCCATACTCCAAAATCAATAGCGATCTCACTTGGACTATAAGGAAGCTATATACCAAGTTTGAAGAGTCTAGAATCTTTCTTTCAAACGCTAGGGCACAGACATACGTTGGACCAATGGCATGATTTCAATAAGGTCCAGTCCGGTTCTTAATAATTTATTTATTTAAGTTTCAGTTGGCAACAAGTGGGCGTCCAATTCGACAGATGACAGCAGTTTGTCCAACCTAACAGACGAAGAGCATTATGATGATGGGAGTAATCCAGAAAACTTGTCAACCAATGGAAAACTTTCATCTAGCACAGAAATCCAGTGCCTCTATTGTGATTTTACATGTTCACAGGAGTCGACAATGACAGAACATGAGCAAATTCATGCATTGGACTCACATTTGGCATCTTTTCAGTGTCATGCATGTGACGCTAGATTTGTTGACATGCAAGTACTGAAAGACCACATGGTGCGACATTGTTCAATCAAAAGTTATTCGTGTAAAGTTTGTAATCGAGTTTTCAGTAGATTGGTTGAATTGAGGAAACATATGATGGTGTCTCACGCTGGAGAGAAACCCTACATGTGTACTGAATGTGATGTTAGGTTTTCATCAACGTCTGCGCTAAATAAGCATGCTAAATTACATCTAGGCATGAAACCGTATGCATGTGAATTTTGTGAAGCAAAGTTTGCATATCCGTTTAAATTACGTGCGCATCTGTTGACGCATACAGGAGAAAAGCCATTTAAATGTGAACAGTGTGAACAGAGCTTCAGCAATTTGCGAAGTTTAAAGTACCATGTGATAACACATACGGGTGAAAAAAAGTTTGAGTGTCAAGTGTGCGATGCGCGGTTCTACAATGCCTTTAAACTGAAACTGCATTCCAAGTCGCACACAGGAGAGAAATTGTTCTTGTGCAGTGTGTGCTCGGCCCGTTTCGGACATGCCTCAAGTCTGAAGACGCATATGAGATCGCACACTGGTGAAAAGCCCTATAAATGCGATAAATGTGATGCAAAGTTTGCTAGGACGTCCATTCTAAAAGTGCATCAGCTGTCACATACAGGTGAAAAACGTTACGAGTGTGACAAGTGTGACGCCAAGTATGGCGATTATTCTTCTCTCAAACGTCACAGGATGTCCATCCATGAAGGTATAAAACCATTTACATGTAGTCGATGCAGTGCTGGATTCATGCGTGATTTACAGCTGAAACGTCACCTTCGCAAGCATTATGAGTCGATTGTGGACGATTAATGATATCAGAAGCGTTGAGGCGCTTTTTAAGCTTGTATGGAAACATAAATACATCATAAGAGAGAGTAGGTGTGTGTGTGTGTGTGTGTCAGTCTTCCGAATTTCACAATTGATTGGAGCACTAAATTTGCCACAAAGCTTTCTTACAGTGCACCTCAAAGCCCGATTTCTTATTTTTGTTTTACATTTTTTTAAATTAATTTTCAAATTCCATTTATGAACACTATTAATAATAATGTCGAACTAGGCTGTCTGCGGGGTCTTGCGTCAGGTGCCCTAGAACCAATTGCACTCTCTTCCAGAAGACGTTTATATTCCTAACTCCTAGGTTCTACAACGCTGCCCCATAGCCTCAAGCAGCATCCCATTGAGAAGAAAGCTTAAAGCTTGGCTTCTGACTCTGGCCCCTGAATTTGTGGAAGGCTTGTTCCGAGGCATTGTTTGAAGCTTATGCTCAGGGATTACCTTATTAGCAGATTTATTGATGTTTTGTTCATTCCTTTTCTTTGATTTGTGTTGCAGTTCACTCACTCAGGTTTTCCATATGTTTTTCCCTCTTTATTGCTTGTTCCATAAAATTGCAATCTACCCCTTAATTTTTCAATCTATAATTTAAAATTCAAACTATCCTTTTCCTTGTTTTTTTATCTGCATTTTGCATTCGACTCCCTCTAGCGGTCCACAAGTGTGCCTTGTGTGCTAGAATGTATGTTCTCAAACATTTTTTCAGTAAATAATATAATTTTGTATGTTTTATCTAGTTTCTATATATCTTTTATTGAATTTTTCTTTCGACTACTAATAGTTGTAAGACTGAAAAATTCTTTTGTTGTAAATTTATTTATTTATTTGAGAACTATCTATCTAATAATAATATATCTAGGAGATCGGATTATACTTGAGATGGGTACAGGATGCAAACAATTAAAACAACAGAGAATTTTTTAAACCTTGAAATTGACATTTGAAAAGCAGATTGAAGCTCTGGACATATCAGCAGATTATCAGAAAATAGATTAATCAAAAGAATAATTGATTATGCAACAAAACTAAAAACCTTTTTGACGCTATTCGTCTAGGACCTGAAAAACGTGAACATAACACCAACTGAGATTTATGATAAATAAATAAATATCTTTATTGACATAAAAACGCCAAAATTACAGCAAAATTGTTGCGGCAGATGTCTCGTCAAATTGTTCTAATAGTAAACTTGCAATGAATCAAGAAAAAGAAAAATAAATTTAAAATATTTGTATCACAGGTCAGTCAATCGTAAGTATTCATCTAATTTATAGTAAACTCTGCTTATTAAACCAATTTTCACCCTTTCTTTGAATCTTCCAATTTCTAAATTCTTAATCGACTGTGGCAGTTTGTTGTATAATTTTATTCCTGAATATTGCAGACTTCTCTCATAAATCTGCAACCTGTGTACCGGATACCTATACTGTTGTATGTCACATGTATTGTGATTATGAGAGAAAGAATTATAATCATAGGCGTTTTCATTTTTATGGACTGTTGTATAAACTTGTTACTGTTAAAATTCCTAATTTTCTGAATAGAGGTCTGCAACTAGTTCTCCTGTCAACCTGTGAAATCGTTTTAATAAACTTTTTCTGCAGAAGTAAGATTCTGTTGGCAAAAGTTGAATCACCCCAGACTGGTACACCATACTTTAGTGTGGAATAACCTACCTTGTTTATTTATTGTGCAAAATTACAATGAATGTGAAGGCACAATAGACTCAAGTCCAAAACTGTTCTCTTCCCAAATTTAGAATATGTTTTCCAAAACATTTGGGTTAATTTTAATGCTTAAAAATTAGATTTATCAAAATACTCCACTCAAAAAACAATAAAATAAATATAGAAACATATTCAGACACAAGATAGACAAGTGGAAAGTGACAGAGCAGCCAAAAGAGGATCAGTTCCGGCTGCTGAAGAGGACGCAAGAAAGAAAAAAGCTTTCTCAGAAACTATGAAAGCATATTAGAATAATAACAGAAACCGTAAACAATTCTTGACATAGTCATCCCTGCTTATCGACTTCCACTCAGGGAGAATTCGCTAATAAAAACAATAATGTGATGGGGTGATTATTGAGCAAGTGATACCGTAGGGCATTTGATTCTTTGCATTATTAATCTCTTCTTTTTCTTCGCAGCTGAATTAATTCAAATTTTGGACTTTGGTCAGGCCAGTGGACAGATATATTACTCATTGTTGAAATTATTTTAAATCTTAATGAAAAATAATTCTCATGGACTCTTAGAATTAGTAACATGATACTTTTATTTCCTGTAGAGTGCAATGCGTAGTTTGAACGAAACTTTCCTGTGAGAAAAGTGATCGTGAGACCTACCGACGGAGGAGGGGGATAGGGGAGGACATCGCTGATAGCGAAATTCTCTATAATGAATAATACGACATGAAGTTGTCACAACCACATTTATTGAAAATAGTGAGATACTAGTTTCTGTTGTTACACCCTTATCAATCTCAAAAAAAAACATTTTCTAATAACCGAAACTACTAGCATCTTACTATCTATATAAAAATGAATGTCTGTCTGTAAATTCCCTATAGACTTCAAAGCTACTTGACAGATCGGCATGAAACATTTTTGCGCTATAAGCCCATTCCACCTCTTTATTCAGTTCCAGTAGGCTCTAATTCTAATACATTGAAAATTCCATTTATTTTTTAAAAATCTAATATCAACTGACATTGTATTAAATATATTGGCTTCACTCATTTATGTTAGAGATGCTGGAGGGATGCATTTCACTTCTGAAAAGAAGCTTCGTCAGCCTCAGAAGTGTACAGTTCCAGTAAGGTCTAATACAGTGAAAATGCCGCTTATTAGATATTTAGTTCTGATATTCAAAAGAAGATGCAATAACCTTTGAAACACTCACTTACCTCTAATAATGTCTGTAATGTTTTCCATGACGAAATACTTGATGAACAATCTAATATCAAAACTGACACTGTATTTTTATTTAATATATGATTTGCACTCACTTATACTGGACTTACTGGAGGCCTCCAGTATCTCCAGTATATGTGAGTGCAAATCATTATATTAAATAGAAATGTAGTGTCAGTTTTGATATTAGATTTTTCTAATAATGTTGTAAAAAATACAATATTTCTCCTTTTGGCACTATACATTTAAGACCCTTCCACCTGTTATTACAATTCAGTAGGCTATAATACAGTTGAGATGCCATTTTTTTTTTTAATTTTTCGCTTGATTATTCAAATGAAGATGTACCGTAATAACCGTTTGAGACACACCTACATAATGTTGTTAAAAATACAACATTCCTCCTGTTTGCGCTATGTAAGAATTAAGCCCACTCCACCTGTTCCACTTGCGTCATCTTTAATTATTGTAGATCAAGATGTAGAAATTTAATACAATGCTGTGTGCCAATATTTTTATTCGTGTCTTGTATTGGAGCTATTAAGGTATTGAAATGCTATCTATTGCCATTATAAGGAACACCTTAGGAAATAGAATAACACATTTTGCATATGAAATTATAAACTTATAGTTTTCTCAAAACTATTTTTTTAATTTTCAATACCGTATTTTAAAAAACTAAGTTTGGTTGAAATAAAAATATTTCGATCTATTCCCTAAAAAGTTTAAGTTAAAGAAAAATTATAAAGTGTTCAAAATAACTCATAGAGAAGATCTGCACAAAAAAGAAAAATTTTCAACTGAGCCAGGGGCGCCATTATTGGGAATTACTTGCCACCTCAAAGATACGCCAAAATTGGCAGAAGTATATGTCTTGATAGGCCTATTAATACTATTCCATTGATCAAAGTTTGTCCATTGGAATAACATTAACTTGATTACAAAGTAATAAGGTGCATAATTGATCCAATATTCAAGCAGTTTGGGAACTACTGCTTTAAATAAATAAGAAATTACAAACATAATAGACAGTCTGAAGGTTGTGATGGAATTCCTCAATGGTAGGCTACACGAAAAGAAGCAATGGCTTGCTCATTTAAGCTCTTAATAAATTGGTGAATAATTCTTTTAGAGCCGATAATTATTTTCCTGATTGCTTCAAAAAATCAATTGTGAAGCCACTGTTTAAAAAAGTAAGGTTGATAAATGGAATTTCAGAACTTTTGAGACTATCGTCTCAGTAATGTGATTGAGAAGACAAAATATAATAGAATACTGGTATTTTTAGAGAGATGAATAAAATTCCTAGGACCATACAATATGAATTGAGAAAGGGACTTTTTCCACTACTGACGTGGTGGTTAAGTTCATTCACTCTGCCATAACAAAAGTTCAGCTTTCGCTAGTTATTTTTTGATGACACTTTTTACAAATTTTAATTTGGAATAAGGAGAAATTAATGCTGACTACCGGATTCAATCAAGCATTCATCAGCGCGTATCGTGGCTATTTCTTCAGCTTTAGTGGTTTGAGCTATGCCGCTCATTAATCATGACCAACCTTATAAATCTAATTATCCAGTAATGAGTTGTAAATTACATTAATTGTTTTAAATAATGATGGATGCATGCATCAACAATCAATATATTTAGTTTTTTGTCAGTTTTCTGAGTAAATTACCAAATAGCAAACTATAATTCAAGTTATCTCATAATTTCAAAGATTTTTGTCAAATTAAAAAGACCCAGCTGGCTGGCGAAGTATGAACAGCTGTTTTGACTGATGCATAACCCAACTTTAAAATCATTGTATACTCGTAATCTCGTATACAGCCGTTCCAATAAATTGCTAAATTATTGTCAAACTTGTCATTGATGATCGGTCTTCGATATTTTCGATATTGATTTTCTCACCTCATCTGATTAAATAATACGATCTTTTGGATTTCAGTTATTAGAAAATCAAGTTTTTCAGCAATCAACTCTTGTGACTGAAAAAATTAAGACGCAATTGTGGTAAGATTTAGAATATTCGCTCCTTTGATTCTCTTTGTCTCTGTTAACTTGTCAATAATTTTCTTGAACTTTTGTTCAACTTAATGCATAGTAACTATATTATTATAAGACTTTATATTCCTTAACAAGTAACTTGCAGGGCTTTTCAACTAAAAGACAAAATTGAGTTGAGCAATTAGTTGAAGTACAACATTGTGTAATATTAGTATATCCTGTCATTATTGTCCACACACAATCATCAGACTAATATGAAAAATTATTGAAAAAGGAGAGCATAGGTGGGTAAATCATTGTAACATTCGACACCACAAAAATAGACTACACTGCTAGCATAGCATTCAACTGTAATTTGATGAATGATGTAAACATACCTAACATCAGTCCCCTTACACTTTCAACCCGAAAAATAAGCGTCTGATTCAATTAAGTTTTCAACAGCTATTGACATCAGTTGATTCATTGATTTTTTGTCTTTCAAATAACGTTCGTATCAAGTTTGAAAATCTAATTAGAAATAGTAAGCTACTCCTCATCCTCATGTTAATTATGGGTTGAGTGTAAGAGAGGACCAGGAGTCCTAACTTCGCTCTTAATAAAGGCAAACAATCGATCATCCTCCTACTCCGCCCATTTCCTCCTTCTTTGCCACCTCCTCCACCTCATCATCATCCTCCTCTTCCTCCTACCTCATCACCATCATCCTCCTCTCACTACTCCTCCGCCTCATCCTTCTACTTTTTTCCTCCTCCGCCTCATCATCCTCCTATTGCTACTCCTTCTCCTCCACCTTAACCACCTCCTTTCCCTCCTTCTCTTTTCCCTCCTCCTTTCCCTCCTTCTCCTTTCCCTAATCCTCCTTTTACTCCTCCTTTTCCTCTTTCTCCGTTCCCTACCCCTCCTTTCCCTCCTCCTTCATTTCCTCCTCATTATCCTCCACCACCGCACACTTCCTCCTTCAATCCTTTACCAGCTCATCGACAGAAAACAGAATGAAATCGTTTGTATAATGTACACACTGGATGAGATATTTGCTATAGCTGAAACAAAAATGATAAAAGTCAGTCATTGGTTGAGGGAGAGCTTGCTAACTGTTGATGCAGGGAAGTCAAATTTTCTGTTTTTCTCATTAACAGAGAGAACGAAGCCTGAGAAGACTGACTTGAGACTGCATTAATGTGGAAGGGTGGACAATCACTGTAGCTGTCCGTCTATTCAAAGAACTGAGCAAATAAAGTATTTATGTACAATAGTGGATGACAACCTCAAATGGGACAAATATATTAATTACAATTTAATTAAGATCAGTACACTCATTTTTTAATTCTATCAACTTCAAAATTTCTAAGCACAGAAGTTGTAAAAACAGTTTACTATGCTTTGGTTGAATCAGTTTTAAGATATGTTAAAATTATTGGGAAGCAGCAAGTTTTGTTCACATTGATCCACTCTTCAAAGTTCAAAAACGAGTTCTAAAAATAATAGGTTTTAGAAATTCTTTGTTCCCGTCTCATCAACTATTTATTGAAAGTAATGTATTAAGTGTTAAGACAACTATTTATTCATGCAGTGCAATTCAATGTGAAGAAGAATCCAGGAAATAATAGGATTACAGATCACTCACATAATACTAGAATAAGAAATATCAATATGGTAACACAAAGAATGTACACATCTTTTGATCAGAGATATTTTCTTTATATTGGGCCAAAAATTTTCAAAAGAGGAAACTACACTTAGCCTTATGAAGACTGGCTTAAGAATATGGCTGATTGCCTATGGAGTAAGTCCATGCGACGTTTTGATGACTAGTAAGTTAGATTAGATTAATCAATTAGTAAGTAATATAGTTTTAATGTTTAATGTAAAAATATAAGGCTACTCCACTGGTATTGATTTCATGCTTTTGTTGTGTTTAACGACTTTCCAACCCAACACAAAAATTTTTATAGTGGTTTTTTAGGGGGTTTTGCAAAATTGTTCCAGAGAATTTTCTTCCATTTTACGAATTGTTTTTTTCGTGTATATGAAATGAATAAACTCCTTTGAATATTGGACAAATGTTCAGAGAAAAATTGAATTGAAAATGAAGATGTTTTCAGAATGTTTTTTATGCATTCAGGCAAAAATAAGAAATGGAGCCATCAAGAGGAGAGGGCAGTGACTCGGACATATCGGACGATTGGAATGTGGTTGAAGCCAAAGAGTCGTTCGGTCTGAGCGAAAGTGAGAGCATCGAAGTGATTGGCACAGATGATTTGGATTCAGTAGTTGAAAGTGACGCCGCTCCGGTTACTGAAGATGATACGGAACGCCAGACATCAGGCAACATCGGCCGACAGAAAGATGTTGAAAATGTTGCACAGCGACCTCTAGTGTCCGATGACGAAACTAACGATGCCAATGGTGAGTAAATTTAACTGCTCACTTAATGAGGAAACATGTCTCTATCTACGTCTGTTATAAGACCAACATACCATGCCTTTTAATGTCACATATTTTTTTTTTGTAGATTACGTCTTGTAGACTCCACTTGAGGAGTATAAGACAATTCAGATCAACAATAATTATACAATCTGGTACACTAGTTACCATAATTACTATATAGATTAGTTAAGGTGAGGTTTAAATTTGATGTGAAGGAACTCTTGTACACTATAAAAAGCTTTATCAACTGAATATTATTTAATATTTCTATATTTTCAAGATTTTAAAAATTGCGGCAGCTTGTTGCAGAGTTTCCTACCAATATAACTAGGTTTTTGTTCGAATAAGCTACTATTGTGACTCACCAAGTGATAATCTCCTTTGCTTCTTGTATTTTTTTCGGAGGATGAAGCCCACATAGGTCTGTGACCTGTGCGTGTAATGAATTGTATGATGGTGATTGATGAGTTGGACCTACAGTTTTAGGTGCGCTCTTGAGCTTAGGTATGCTATCTTAGATGTGGTAACTCATCAAAACAAAACCTTGATAGAGTGTTTGAGATCCAATTGTGAAGGAAATACTCTTGTTTATATCGCAGTACAAAAGAAGAAATAAATTATCAACTGAAACCAGGAAGAAAACATTGCATTTGTAGGAGTTTTGTTGGATAAGCGATTGACATGGGCTCCTTACATTGAGAAAATATGCTGTGAAATTTCATATTGTGTATTTTTCCTGCGACAGCTTGCTAGATTAACTAGACTAAAAGTTACTTTTTACAGTAAGTTATATCACACATGAGTTAAGCTATCTCAATAGGGGGTAACTCATCAAAACAAAACCTATATAGGGTGTTTAAGATCCAAAAGAAAGCTGTTAGGTGTATGGAAAGAGCCAATAGACTAGATTCATGTAGATCGTTGTTCAAGAGATTTGATCTATCTGTACCTTGCTTGTATGTGTATGAAGTTACATTATATTTAAAAAAAGAGTAATATAAACCAAAATCGTAACGTACTGTTACGGGTTCTAATGGCTAAAATAAGGCTGGCAACACTAAAGTTCACACTTGCACTTTATTTACACAAATTAGTCTATTTAAACACACTAATTGTAAGTTCAATTAATAAAGAAAAACAGATCAACAAATGACAGGCTAATACTTATTTTCAGTAATTATTTACAAGAATTAATGAATAATTAATTACAGGCTGATCAATAATAAAAGAAACGGGAGTCCAATAAACTGTACAATAATGTAGAAAGAAATAATAAAAAGAGTAACAAATCACTTACAAAACAAAGTCCAATTCGTTATTTGACAGTCCCAAATAATATCACTAGACACAACGTCTTTAAACTAGTAGTAAGCTGCACAAATAGTAAACACTTGTCTCTCAACGTTTCACTGTAATCGAGCGCTGTTTAATCCAACAACACTGGATTGTCTCTCTCACAAGATCTAACACAATCTGTCATGCGGTTTTGTAAAACTAACTGTCACGCAAGCTTTTGTAAGACTAAACTAGCTTGTTCTTGTGGAATTCTGTATATAGCTGTCATAGTTGTATAAATCCAAGAACTGGAGGCCACTAGATGCTTCAAGAAGGCCATGGAATATAATAGAACATAGTAGAATACGACCTCAATTGTTCAGGAAGAATGTAGAATTGTCGAGAAGCTCAATTGAGTGCAAGGGACGCAAATATAAAGAATAGGAGTGAGAAAGACATGTAATGTGAGAGAACGAGAAGATTCAGATTT
This sequence comes from Conomelus anceps, assembly GCA_948455865.1. Taxonomy (NCBI): domain Eukaryota; kingdom Metazoa; phylum Arthropoda; class Insecta; order Hemiptera; family Delphacidae; genus Conomelus; species Conomelus anceps. The sequence goes on from OX418216.1 coordinate 149,955,276, forward strand.
GAAGTCACGTTTGACCATGAATGGAATGATGTACGCAGAACAAGTGCGTAAATAACTGCTTTGTTTACTTTCGTATCAGTGCATAATTATAATACAGGAGAGGAGATTATCACTTGGTGAGTCACAATAGTAGCTTATTTGAACAAAACCCTAGTTATATTGGTAGGAAATTCTTCAACTAGTAGTTCTGTGAACAGTAGACCACATGCCCAAGAATAAGGATGCTTGCACTGAGGAATGTACTCAATGATAATCACCAACATTTAAACACATTCATCAGACTGACCCTTGATTCAATTCGAATAGTCTATTGCATGTCTGTTTTCACTCTGTATCACATCACCTAGGCTGGCTGTATTTCTATTTTCCAGACAGCTGATTACTCAAATCAGATCAGATTTCAAATGTCTTATGAATGCATTTATAGTACAATATTAATCAAATTTGTATAATCATCATTTACTTAGTAATCACTTGTTATTATAATTAATTGAAATAATATAAATTATTTGTTTCTGAAACAAATATGTTAATGCTATGAATGATAATTTAATCCATATGAAGGCCCATGAGTGAGAGGGCCATCTATCTTGAAATCTAATTCCAATTGCATTATCATGGAGAAGCTCATTTTTAAATCATATGTTTTCTACAGAAGAAGGCCTGAGTACCTTTCCTTTTTTCTTTCAAATATTCTTCAAATGCAAGCAAGGTTTAAAAATCCTCATTCATGAATTGCTCCGTAAAGGAAATTTTTATATAAATTGGTCCACGCGTTTTGCCGTAAATGCGTTACAGACAGACAAATTAGACACTAGAAATGGTGAGAATAGGTTAAGAAAGCATATCCAGAAACTTATCCTTCCTTACTTACTCACTGCCATGGCCATACATATCTTCAGGATTTATTTTTGTATAATTTATAGGTTCACCTTAGTCTCAACTTCGCTTTAATAAAAAAAATGATTTTAAGATATTGGACTTGCTCAATGTAATCAAAGCTGTGTTGAAAAATGTAATTTTCATTTATTGTTTTAATCATTTGTTGCTTATTTGGCAGGTTACCCGAATCAATTAATCTGGATATCTAGAACCTGACATAACCGGTCTAAAAATGTATTTTAATAGTCTCCTTTTCCTCCTCCACCATCACCTATTCCACCTCCTTCTCCACTCCTCCTCATCCGCAATCTTTCTCTTCTAATTCTCCTTCTATCTCTTATTCTTTTCCTATCTCTTCTACTTCATCCTCCTACTTCATTTTCTTCTTCATATCCTTATTTTCCTTCTTCTTCGACTACTTCTTATTTTTCCTTCTTCTTTTCCTTATCTTTTTCTTCATTTTCTCTTTATTTCTCCTCGTCCCTCTTTCTCTCCTCCTTCTCCCATTCACCAACGTTACACTTTCATCAACATTGAAACGCATCAAGACGGGTATATTTCTATGAGATGTGTGACTTTGTGTTTCATTTTCCAATTATTTCAGAATCGGACAGTTCGTGCGCTGTGTCATCGCAGCCTTTTGCTAGGAGTCAAGCCCTACAAGTACACCAACAGCAACTGCCACCACAGATATCATCATCCTCTCTTCGACACCAAACGTCGACACTACTGTTCATCTCCAATCAGATGTTTGCTTTCTTGATGCTTCTGGTGGCTGTAGCTCTGTCATTTTCCGGAGAAGGTAAATAATCAGCTTCTATTTTTATGCTAATGATAATAATAATAATAATAAGCGTATGACTTTTATTAGCGGGGAGACCCTTACGGCTAGTTCCACCTCGCCGTTTGAGCCATGTTTTGGGGAACATGGTGGACCTACTATTTTAGGTGAGTTCCGAACCACCGGGTAAGTGACAATAAATATTATGACATCAAGTCATTGCAGCACGGACACCCATCCAAGGGCAGTCTTGAGCGTTAGTGACTTGAAAGGCTGTGCGCAGGGTCATACAGTGGAACTTTGATAATCCGAACCTCAAGGGACCATTTAAAAAATTCGAATTAGGGAAGTTAATCACAAGGAGATTAAAAACACTCAAATTTCAATTTCAATCGTAAATAGTTTTATTGGCAAAATTATATGGAATTCTTATTTACTCTTCCTATACAAAATTATAAAATTAAATTAAAATTCACTATTACTACAAAATTATATGGTATACTTTGTTTTTACGGGTACTGACATGACTTTCAAAATATATGCAGTATAAAAATTTCATTCAGTACTGTATTGTTTTGCCCACTTACACTACATTCATTTTAATCGGCATAAACAATGATAAAATAATGAAAATAAAACTTCATAAAAGAAAATAGAGTATTTTCTATCAGTCAAACGTTTCAAAAGCATGTCTTGAAACTTTTTTAAATAATTTGAGATTTTCAACTGTTTCCTAGAATTAAGTCTCTCGGTGGTGACAAAAAATCGTACAAATTTAAGGAACGGAAATAAACATCACCTACGACATACGTACTTAAACAAAAATACAGTATACTTCATCAGTCACGAGTCAAATCAAACATTCAAAATGAATTTATTTTACACACTCAATAATACAATACAGTAAAACAAAATAGTACAATGCAATAAAATATTCAAACAAACATGCGGTTATCACTTCCAAACCATAATAAAATTATAATATACTGTATAAAATAATATTTACATAATTATAAGGTCGAAACTTAATATTTATCTACAAAACATAATAAACATTTTAAAAAACCAACTCATGATGAGTACGAAATAAAGTTGGACACCCCTAGGCATAAGCCCGAGTGGAATGTACTTCGCGAAATAAATTTCTAAACACTCAGAGAAGTGGGACCACCCCGCCCTATGTATATTTAAAAAAGCATGTCTTTAAAATGTTAAATTAATTTGAGATTTTTGACAGTTTTCTAGAATTAAGTTTTTTGGTCTCAACAACAGAATCTAACAAATTCAAGGAACGGACATAAACATCACTTACGCCAACCCTACTTTCAAAATAATGTTTGATTTGTTGGCTGTAGATCGCTGCTTCGGCCGTGCTCGTAAATGTCTAATTAGGTTTATATTTTATAATCTTTTTACGCATAGAAAACTGTATTTATAACTTTTTTTTGTAGTGGTGAAGGTGATATTGTGGAAGATATCCATAATGAATAATAAGACGAAGTTATCACAATCACATTTATTAAAAATTGTGAGATACTAGTTTCGGTTGTTACACCATTATCAACCAAGAGTTTGTTTGAGATTGATAATGGTGTAACAACCGCATCTAGTATCTCACTATTTTTAATAAATGTGGTTGTGACAACTTCGTCTCATTATTTAGTATTTTTTTTAATTCTCTTGTATTGGATACTAGTAGTTTACCCGTGCTTTGCACGTTTAAATTTTAAACATGTGATACATGGATTTCAACCGCCAATACCAATTCAATTTCAAAAAGTAAATAAAGTATCTGCAGAGTTATTATGCTTGAAAATCTATAATGGGGAAAAGTCAATAATAATAGCAGCATTTTATAGACCTCCAAACCAAAATCTAAATCTCTTCAATGAAGAATTGGAAAAATTTCTAACAATGCCTAAAATTAAAAACGAAAAGAATATTATCATGATGGGTGACATTAATATTTGTTATTTGAATGATAGGTATGGATCAGAGGATTATCTGGGTGTGTTGTATTCGAATGGTCTTTATAATAGTATCCAGAAGCCCACTAGAGAAGAGTTCTATAATAATGTTTTGGTTTCATCTTGCTTAGACCATGTTAATGTTAAATTAAACGATGAAAACTCCTACACTGCGTTCATAGTAGAAAACAAAATTTCAGACCACTACTGGACAGGGGTGAAAATAAGTTTTAGTAAAGATTCAGATATAGATATAGAGAACGAGCATAAGAATATTATCAGCACAAGAAAAGTTAATGAATTAATTCAAAAAGAAAATTGGTGGCCAATACTGGATTTAAGAGACCCATCAGATATATATAATGAAATAGTGAAAAAGTTTAAAGACATCTATGATAAAAGTACAATAAAGATAAAAATAGATAAAAAACAAGAACAAAATCCCTGGTTCAATAATAATATCAAGCAATTGATTGATAGAAAAAATCTCACATGGCAAAGGTTGAAAAGAGACAAAAATAATTTAGAACTAAGAGATCAATTTAAAACACTAAGAAATGAACTGACAAATAAAATTCGTATAGAAAAGAGAAACTATTATCATAAATTGTTTTCTGACAACTTTAATAACACTAAAAAAACGTGGGAAATTATCAATCGATTTATAAATAAAAAACGTAAACCAACTATAATAGAATCAATAAAGAATAATTTTAAAGTAACAGATGAAAAAAATATGCAGGACTTGACAGAAAAATTCAAAAATAATTTTAAATCAGCAATCGAAGATATCATCGCTGGCATGAATGGGCAACCGTTTGATTTAGCACAAAGTTTTAATGAAGGAAATTATTCAATAGGAGATAGATTAAGTATGAACTTCAGAAAGATGAACTTGGAATCGCTTTATACTGTCATGTATAAACTAAACAGAAAATCAGGACCAGGACCAGATAGGATCAAAGCACAGGATATAATAAACAATATATTCTACCTGAGATTGATATTGATACATTTTATTAATAGAATTATTGAGACTGGAAATATACCACCACTTATGAAGGTAACACATCTCAGACCAATTTTTAAAAAGGGATCAAAAAAAGACCTGGGGTGTTACAGACCAGTGGGATCAGTTTCAGTTTTCATGAAGATTCTGGAGCATTTTATGGGTGCGCAGTTGCAACAACATCTAACTAGACACAGAATAATAAATGAGAATCAATATGGTTTCATCCCCGGAAGTTCAACTATTGATTTACTGGAAAATATGACAGGTGACATTAATAGATCTTTAAATGATAGTAAATTTGTTATATCTGTAACAACTGACCTGACAAGAGCGTTTGACCTTGTAAATTATGAAAACATGATTCATAAATTAAGTAGAATAGGTATTGGTGGCAAATTACTAGGGTTGTTCGGGAACTATTTCATAGATAGAACTCTGCAGATTGAAATAGGTACTTGTATTAGTAGCAGTTACGAACAAACATGCGGATTGATCCAGGGAAGCATATTATCGCCAATTTTATTTAACATATATGTAAATGATTTCGCCAGCCTAAAATTTAAAAGTAAAGTTATGCAATATGCTGATGATAATATTCTGTATATAATACATAAAGATTTAAAAGTAGGTTTAAGACACATACAACAAGATCTTGATTTAGCAGTTAAGTACTTCTTTAATAATCATTTCAAAATAAATTCACAAAAGACTAAAGTAATAGTATTTAAGAATCAGAGAATTCAAGTTAATGAAAATGAATTAGTTAAGTTAACCTGTCATAAAACAGAATGTTTAAAGAATCAAATTATGAATGGATGTGACTGTCAAAAACTTGATTTTTGTGAGAGTATTAAACATTTGGGAATAACGTTTGATGCTGATATGAGATTCAGATCACATAACAATTCACTTTTGAAGATAATGAGAGCTGCACTTTACAAATGTTCTAGAATAAGCGGTTATTTTCCTGTTAATACTAAAAGAATGATATACTACTCAATGATTCAAAGCACTCTTTTCTATGGAATTACTATATATTACTTGGCACCAAAATATATAAAACAGCCACTGCATAGGACCATAGAAAGAATTATTAGAACTCTTTTTAATGGTATTGAACATCAGTTATTAGGCATTATGACAGTAGAAGCTCTAGCCAAATATACAGACTTGTCACGTAACTATTTCAAGAATGAATATAGAGAAATGAATGAAATAGATTACAGATTAAGACATAGAATCTATAGAACTCAGAGATATAACAATGCCTATGGTAAAAGAGCCCCAGAATGTAGAATTCCATTTCTTTTAAACTCATTACCATTGGAGTTGAGAATGTTACAGAGGAACAGTGAGATTCGAACAAAATTAAAAGTCTATTTTATGAGAATAAATGATTTAGTTTAAGCTAAAAAAAAAATAATTATTTATTAATGAAGGTAAGAGTTGTTCAATAAAAAATAAGAAACACATTATGATGTAGGAAATAGGAGTGTCAAGTGAGTATTAAAGTGATAAGTGTCAATGAGTGAAGAGCGATACCATATTGATTGGTTGTTTAAGTGACTTGATTTTTTACGGTGCAATAGACAATAGACAGATCAATGGATTACAAAGAAAATATAATGGGCTATATACAGTTATATAGATTACGAAAAGGAATCTATTGTTTGTTATTCATTGTTGAATTTGATTGTAATATAGTGTCTTAATAAAATATCCCTCAAATAGCTTACAGCTAGAGGGATACTATTGCATTGTGTAATGTTCAAATAAAATAAAATAAAAAAAAAAAAAAAAAAAAAAAAAGATCTGCAATAATTTGTACAGAACAAATAATGTGTTGCTTAGGATTGTGACAAAGAGCCGTATTACACAACGGCACTTTAGTACTTTTATGACTAGATTACACCAGCTGAGCGTTTGACCGAGCTCAACAATGTCATTGTATATAAAACAAATTAAAAAAAAAACCGACTTCAATGAAATGATACTCAAACATTAAATACTCACGTACTAAAAAGGTTAAAATAAAGTATTTACTTTAAACTGAGAAAATTTTAAAACAAAAAAAGAAACCTACTTCAATGAAATTATACTCAAACATTAAATATTCTCGTACTAAAAAGGTTAAAATAAAGTATTTACTTTAAACTGAGAACATTTTAAATTTCATACAAGTAATCTTTTGAAGTCGGCGCCAAATATTTTATGAAATTGATAAGAAATTTTATCTAATATCAAAACTAACACTGTATTTTTTTTGAGGATGTAGCCCACATAGGTGTGAGACCTGTGCGTGGGTAATGAATTGGATGATAGTGATTGATGAGTTGGACCTACAGTTTTAGGTGGGTTCCGAACCATCGGGAAGTGATTTTACAGCAGAAAACAGTGTCTTTTTTGCTGGCCAATCTAATCGGTCACCGTTACAAACAGGATCCAGGAGAACTTGTGAGTCTGGAGACTTGTGCGTGGGTGAATGATGAGAAACATCCATGGCTGAATGAGGTTCGAACCTAAGGCTGCATGAAACGAAGGTAGCCAGAGCCTTATGTTATCACAGACAAGCGCTCCAACCAAATGCCCATTAAAATGTTATCTATTGCTTTGGAAAAAATTACATAATTTATTTTGTGAAATATGGGGCTCAAAGTTAACATTTTTTCGGTGTTTGGATGCAATTGATTTGAAAAGTTCTCTAATTTTCAAGTGAAAATTCCTGTGTAGACAAAATGTAATTGAATTATATCGCGTTTTACACCAAGTTGCTTTCTTTAAGGTAGGATATCACCTCAGTTTTATTTGAATAAGTAGTGTTTTCATTTATAGAAAATGCATATTCCTAGCCTGCTTCCAAATTTTTTTTTTTTTCAAATCAATCAAATCATTTTATTGCCATCGACAAATAATACAGACAAAAAATTTAAAACCTCCAAAATAAAAGAAATATTAAAACAACAAAAAAGCCAGTAAATGAAAAAATAACAATAGCAAAGTTGAAATAAATTTAAAAAAATACATATACAGGAGAATATCATTATTACAGGCGTTGCTAGCAAAAGCTAAAAAGCTTGAGCGCCAGCAACGAGTCAATATAAATAGCAAACTTATTAATCGCTTTGAGTGGCTCGCGTGTGAAAAAGAGAAAAAGCAAGTTACAAATTGTAACTTTAAGAATTTTTCTTAATAAAAGTAGGAAGATTGAGAATAGAAAAGTAAAACAGAAGAGAAAAGAGAAGAAATGAATGTTATTAGTCTGGAATAATATTAGAGTAAATAATTATGATTGAGAAGAAGGGAAAGTTATAATCAGTTTTATGATTTTAATTAATGATTATTATTATTTTTTAATACAAGAGAAGTGAAAAGAAAATGCATAGTAAATATAATAGAAAGAATTTAAGCCATGATCATGAAAAGAAGCAGAGAAATATTAAAGGAATAATAATATATCCTAAAAATATATAAGCAATAGAAGATGTAGTTTATACGGTTTTCCAATAGTAATGAGAGATTTCCTACTGATTCCCCATAAGAACGTTAAAATTTGATGATTTCCCAGTAACTACGTCACATCATCATTGCCCCCCCCCCCCTCCATTTAGAATTATCAGAAATAACATATGTAGGCGTTCAACCTTTTATCTACTATCCAACTTCATTTTCTTCTTCTCTTCACAGTTGGTTTAGGTATTCTCTTTCCTTCAATCAATCAAATCATCTTTATTTCTATAAAATATACACTGTACAATATGAGGAAAGAAAATAATCAATAAAGTACCGGTATATAAAGAAAATAATCATAAACATACATTATTTCCTTTCACTTCTAAATATATGAAATATGAATTCCCGCATAGGCGTTGTTGCCTGTGCATGGGAATTGTTGCCTTTCCTCTCTCTAGCACACCCCACCACAGAGCCATTTGCTTTTTTTAGCTTTTTACTTGTTTTTTTTTTTTTTTTGTTACTGTGGACGAATTTTGTTTGTGTGTTTGGAATAAATGAATTGAACTGAAAAATATTGTTATTGATTGAATGTTACAGGTGCTCTCTCAAGATTGGCAAGTTTTGATTCTTATTCATTGACTAGAGATGGGTTCATGGTACAAGGTGAGCATTTTTATTGTTCTTTTCTTCTGTTTCTGTAATATGTGATCAATTTATCTCGATCTTGTCATATCAATAGCCAGATTTTTCCTCTTTAATTTGATTTATGTCGCAATAGGATCGGATCTTCCTGTAATGAGAGAAATTACAGTCATGCAGTATTGGATTTTTCATGATTCGTTTTTCTTCCAGTCATGCAGTATTGGATTTTTCATGATTCGTTTTTCTTCCAGTATATTTTTATAATAATCAAGACGTACATGGAATATTTTCATGTTTCAATAACTGCAATGCTTTCTAGAAGGCATTGGTATAGCACATGTGTTGACTGTTGTCTGCATAATCTTTGTATTTATTTACAATAATTTCGAAGTGAAAAATTTGGTAAATGTGAGTAAAATGCTTTTATAATTTTCAATCCTGTTTTCTGGAAATACCATTTTTTTTACTTTAGGAACATTTTTCTCAACAACCTCAGAAGTCTGAAATTTTGTACACTGCTCCTAAGTACTAATATGTGCACTTTAGCAAGAGATAATTAAAATAGAATGTATCTATTTTATTTTACTTTTTACTGTAACTTTTGTTATTCAGTAATATGTTTTTGAGCAGTCACATTGGAAAAATCATATTTTCAATAAAAATTGGGGAAAAATCTCCTGCTAAAGTATGTAAAATGTATGTCCCATGTAAGGTGTAAAAGCCGGTTCTATATCAGATTTCTGACAAAAAATGTTCAGTGACGTTTTTAAAATGGGGCCTTTGTTTTCGAGATATCTCGATTTAATGACTTTTTCGAGATACGCTCACTTCCCGCCATTAAATGCTCAATAACTCAAAAACTAGTGATCGGATTGGTATTATGATGACATTGTTGGAAAGAGCACAACATTTCGATGAAAATACACATATTTTCAATATGTAAACCCGTCATTTAGGGTGTTTGTTTAGGGGTCAAAGTACAAAAAAGTGGATTTTCCGAAATCTCACTGAAATTTCAAAACGGGTTTTCTCGATTTTTTTCTATGGTGGCATAATGAAAATTTTATTCGAAAATTTCCTCATTTCTCAAGCTTCAAAATGAGCCTAAAATGTTTCAAATTGATAAATTGCAAATGCTTGAAAATTGTTGAAAAACTGTCACAAACCCACAAGAATTAGTGTCTAAGGGACAAGAGCTGAGGAGTAGAAATTTGATTTCTAATTAATAATTTATTTTGGAAAAACATCTGATTACAACAATATTTTGAAATTCCACTTTTTTGTACTTTAACTCCTGAAAACACCCTAAATGATGGGGTTACATATTGAAAATACGTGTATCTTCAGCGAAATGTTGAGCTCTTTCCAACAATGTCATCATAATTCCAATTCGATCATTAGTTTTTGAGTTATTGAGCATTTAATGACGGGAAGTGAGTGTATCTCGAAAAAGTCATTAAATCGAGATATCTCGAAAACAAAGGCCCCATTTCAAAAACGTCACTGAACATTTTTTGTCAGAAATTTGATGTAGAATCTCTGTTAACCGGCTTCTACACCTTGCATGGGACTCACTGTATACTACTATATATGTGGAGATGGAAACCCCTTCCAACTATGGTTGCCCATGGACAAGGGAGGGGTTCACATAATATTACGGTAGGAGGAAGAAGGAGAAGAAAGGAAAGGTTGAAGGATTAAATGGGTGAAAAGGAAAGTTAAAAGTGCTATTTTTCTAAGATCAAGGAACAGAAAAGTTGTTGCTCTTCATCCAATTGCTGACAATGTTATTTAATTCCAGATCATCAAAGCCAATCAGAGAATGGCCAAGCAGAGTGTTCAAGGAGATTGAATCAGGTTGAGAAGAAAATTGAAAACATAAGATTGGGTGAGTTTCTCTGAATATTATATCATATTAACTTTTTAGGTGAATTTAATGTATTGCAGTCAATTTTTAATTGAGAATAAGTAATATTTTACCCACCCTCTAGGCCGAACGTTTTCGATTTATGGAAACTTATCTTCAAGGCATCCTAGACGGGCGATGTTGGTTTGTTGGATAGAAAAATTGCGGTTGTTGTGTAATGTGGTCAAAAAGTTTGTGTGATTTAAAATTTAATTTCATCATTGAGAATGTTTTGTTTAGTGTGTGTGGTGTGTTAGTAAATTTCAAATTGTTCCAAGTTGTTAAATTCGTGTCCTTTAGATTTTATATGTAGAATTTGTAGGTTGGTAGTAATGTCGGTAAAAGTGTGTCCAATATGGTCTGCAAAAGTCGATTTGGTTTTTGTATGTAAGGCTTGTAAATGTTCTTTTTAACGTTGTTTGAATGGGCGGCCTGTTTGTCCTATGTAAAATTTGTTACAATCAGAGCAGTTAAGTTTGTAGATTCCTGGGAGATCGTATTTATTTGTGTTCAGTATGGTTTTGGGTGCAAGTGCATTTTTTATTCTGAATGGGATGGTGTGGCCGACCTTTTTTGGAGATTTTTGCTAGTCTGTCGATTATTTTTCTGTCATTGTGATGTATTTTTTGTCGGTGGTGTTGGTATTTTGCTTTTTGGTCGTTATTTTATGATTGAATCATAAATATGGCCTAGAAAGAGAGAGTAAATTATTACTTATTCTCAATTAAAATTGACTGCGAGTCGTTAAATTCACCTTAAACGTTGATATTAACAACGCAGTTGGTCATGGAATAAGAAATCCAGGAATTATATAATAGTTTTCGCACTTTAAGGCAATTTGCACATGGAGCGTTGTCCAAGCGTAGAGTCGACTCCACGCCTGGCAAACGCTCCGTGCACTTGAATGTTCAAAAGTTTTTTGAGTGCATGCTTTTGAAGTATCCCTTGAGTTGAGGTAGGCTCAGGTTAGGAAATCTTTTGAATCTTTTTGAGTGTGAAAGCTGTGTAATATTTCTATAAATAATGATATCGATAAAAATTGATGGAATTGATAAGTGATACTGCAATGGATAACATTTTTTGATATTTGCAAACTTAAGAAACTCTAAATAAAAAATTATGGCCAGACTACTGTCCGCTTTGGACGAAACTCTAGTGCTCCAACTGAAAAATAATAACAATAACAACAAATAGAAGAATAGCATCAAAGAGAAGAAGAAGTAGTAGAAGAAGAGAAAGAGGAAGAATAAGAAGAGGAAGGGGAAGAAGAAGAAGAGGAAGGGGAAGAACAAAGAGAAGAAGGGGATGAACAACAACTACTATAAATAGAAAATGAACATCAAAGATAAAAAGAAGAAGAAAGAGATGAAGAAAAGGGATAATAATGATAGACAATTAAATTATTTAATGTGTAAATATGTTACCATATGTCACATTCTGAATAGAAAATCAGATTCAATTGGAGGAGGAGGAGGAGGAGGAGGAGGAGGAGGAGGAGGAGGAGGAGGAGAAAGAGAAGAGTGATGAGAAAAATAGATCATTAAATTATTAAATTTGTAAGTATGTTATTATGTAACACATTGTAGATAAGAATTCAGATTCAATTTAATTGGTCAACCTGCTAGTGCACATTAATACAGTTTTGATCAATCTATAAGAAATAATTGTGTGCGTTCTGGGAGCCTGTACCATTTACAAGTGCACTGGAAACTAGGTTTCTGATTGGTCAATGAACGTCTTTGAATTTGAATGGACCAATCAGACGCTTAAATTCCTAATGCACCAGTAAGCGGTGCAGGCTCCCAGTTGTATGTATTGTGTACTATGACGCAATATTTTTTTTACAGCTGCTTTGTCTCTGGAAAATGGGTCGATTTCGCTTCCAGTTTTCATGGATTTCATTAAAGATATTGGAAGACCTGCTTTTGGACAAGTGAAAACAAAGTCACACGATGACGAAGTTGTGGACTTTTCCCCTACCAAGAAGAGAAAATTTCAACGTTATGAGAAATTTGCGGGTCAGTCGTCTAGTAGACTTGAAGATCATCAAATCATAAACAATTTTCAAAGGTTTGGTGACAGTAGTGTCAAAAAATTTCAAAAGTTTGAAGATCAACGTGTTAAAGATACTGAAAAGTTTAAAAAACAAGGAACTGAAGATTCTCAAATGTTAAAAGATGCACAAGGTTCTCCAAAGTTTAAAGTTACACAAGATTCTCCAAACTCTAAAGATACACAAGATTCATCAAAGTTTATAAATCAGATAACCGAAAATTCTCCAAGCTTTGTTGACCCCAATAGTAACGAATATTTTATCCATCATATATCATTGATTTTGAAAAAGTCAGACCAACCTAACTTCCAAAAACTAGGAGCAGCTCTGCTCAATATATCATCACATCTGTCTGAAAGTTATGAAAAAATTAACAACTTTAGGTTAATGCCTGAATCATCCCATAGTAAATTTCTTAATAGTTTACGTGAAAAACTGTCTATAGTTTCCAGCAAAGTTGATCAACAATTATTCGATTTTTTTCAGCGAATAGCTTCTAAATTTTCCAAACATTTGAACAAGATTGACGAGCAGTTTAAAAAGATTCATTGTTCTGAAAACTCTAAATTCAATAATTGTCAACGTAAAAATAGAAAGAAAGTAAATGATAAGTCAGGAATAAGAGAAGACAGGAGATTTGGTAGTAATAATGAACAACAATTGGAAAAGTTGAAAAGATCCGAGTATTTTACTGAAAAATATGAAATCGATGGTGACACAGCTGGCAAAGTTGAAAATTATCATGAACTAAGTGGCAAAGATAGTAATATTGCAAATTGTGATTTAAAATATTGGCAAAAGAGAAACAGTAATAAGTTTGCTAAAAATAGAAAAAGAGAATTAGCTGATGAGTTTAAAAACAGTGATGTGAAAAATTTTGAGAAAGGTGAGAAAAGGTTCAAAAACAAAGATGATTGCAAATTGGGGAGTGTACCAGTTGGTTTTGATAAATCCAACAGACAGAAGGAATATTCTGGCAGTGGAAAGAATTTTAAGAAGAATATTAATGAAACACCCAATAGAGTAAAAGAGTCAAATGTGAGTAATAGTAGTGGAACTCATAAAAGTAACTCAAAACATAGTGTCAATGATGAATTGAGGCTAAAAAAAAACTTTGTTCAAATGAGTTTTGAAAATGTTGACAAGTTATCAGATAACACACACCAGGAAAGTAATTCAAATATTTATGATGCTGACACAATTATTTTTAATGAGAACAGGCCAAAAAAGCAAGATGGCTCCATTAATTTTGAATATGATTTGACAGATGGTGATAGAATTGCATCAAAACATTTACAAGATGTATCTGAAAAGTTTTTGAAACACGAAATTTTAGCTAATTTGAAAAATGATGGCACAGAAAAAGTGAATGTTGAAAATGACAATACTTTAGCAAAAAAACACTGGGATAGTTTTGAAGAAAATGGACAGAATTCAGGTACAGGATCAGATTCATTTGTGGAAAGTAAGGTAGATGTTGATGTTTCTGATGATTTGTTAGTCGATGATGAAGAAGTTTTGACAATGTCTGATGAAAATCTAAAAACTGATGATTTTTTTGTTATCAATGAAGATGGTTTCAAAAAGGGAAACAGTAAGCGGAAAACATTTGAAAAGTATAAATTTGATAAATTCACCCAAAAAGATATTGCCAAATTGAAAAAGCAGATACTGAAAACAACTCAGCAAAATGTTGAACAGATGTTTGATAGCTTTTTGGCTTCTTTAATGGAAGGAAAACTGTTGAATTCTACCAGCCAATCAGAACTGGCTCTCAGTGATTGGTTTTTATTGCTTGGTAAGAAGCGCTCAGAAATTAGACGGATCAACTCGCAATCTGATTGGTTGTTTGATCGAGCAGTTAATCGTCGTAACCGACATCATCAGTCTTCTGTAGAAGAGTCATGGGGAACTCACTGGCTGTTTAGGAGAGCTTTAGAACGACACAAGTGTCGTGAATCTCCGCATTCTGCTAAATGTCAGAGCTCAGCTACCAAGATTTTCAGTTTCAATACTAGGCAGTCAATATTACGGGACAAGAAATTCTCTCCTGACAGATGAATGCCAAGTTTTTCATCTCGTTTACCAGGCGTCTTTGGTTCAATACCAGGCGATTGATATTAACTTCAGGGCAAACAATTCTCCTCAGACAGATGATTTCACTGTATTATAAATTTCAAATTCAAGTTGAAATCATGATTTTGGACCTAGAATTCTGTCTAGATATGTATGACTCATTTTTGTGATCATGGTTTGAATTGAGGTCAAAAAATTTTCACCAGATAGATGATTTTGTTGTGATTATAGTCTTGGGAAAATATAAATTTCAAGTTCAAAGCTGATTTTGGACCAGTCTAGATGTGAATGACTCATTTTTGTGATTATGGTATTGTCAAAGTTATAACTTTAAGTTGAAAATTGTTTTTTATTTGGGACCTAGAAATTCTCTTCAGACAGTTTAATAACTACTTCATTGTGATTAAAATCTCAGTAAATTTATAAATTTTTAGTTAAACGTTGACAAATATGAGTTTTTTCCTATAGATTCATTCCATGCTTTTAGATGATCAATGATAGAGTGGTCAAAGTTATTAAACTCAAATTAAAAAGTTGAAAATCATTATTTTGGGCCTAGAAATTCTTTCCAGACCAATGAGTGATTAATTTTGGTGATTTTAGCCTTGTCAAAGTTATAGATGTCAAGTTAAAAATCGTTATTTTGGACCTAGAAATTCTCTCTAGGCAGTTCAATAATTACTTTATTGTGATTACAGTATTGGTAAACTTATAAATTTCAGGTTGATGAGTTAAAAAACATTATTTTGTACATAGATTTTTTTTAATTTTTGTGATTGATATAAGTCCATTATTTCGGGCTTGGGAATTCTTTCCAGACCAATGAATGATAATTTTTGTGGTTATAGTGTTGTGAAAGTTATAAATTAAAACTTTAACATCGTTATTTTGGACCTAAAAATTCTTTCCTTACATGTGAATGAATTTTTTAATGTGAAATCTTGTCAAAGTATTATGTCTTATATTTATACATTTCTTTATGAAATTATACAATTATGTGATAGCAACTGATATGTTGATCAGTTTTGCTACCATAAAATTAAATGTATTTAATTGCATCATTATAATAAGTCGTTCCTTAGCTGTTGCACTTCATACTTAAAATTGATGTTGTGATGGAAAATTATGGTTGTCATAAAATTAACCATTTGAATGTTTAAATTAGGGTTGTCATAAAATTTACTGTATGAAAGTTTACAATTTCATATGTTTGACCTAGTATCAGAATGACAGATCACTTCAACTGTGATATACAATAATAGCTTATTCATTATTGTTGAAATGACACGTCCACCACTTCTTTTTATGCTGATAAATGCCATTAAACTAGTCTTACACTTCTAGATCATACATTTCTTAAATTGTAGTTATTGAATTAACTTCAGTTCACCCATTGATGACTAAAGTAGTTCTAGAGAGCACCATATATTATGGTCCATCCTATCGCAAATTTAGTTTTCTAATCACTACATCAAAAAATATAAATTTATTTCAATTCTTTCAGGAAAACTTGCAATTTCCTTGAACAGTTTCTTATGCTTTCATTAAAAAAAATACCAGCTCCAATTATGTGTTTTGGGTTAAATTATTTTCTTTCAGTGAATGAACATTAGATTATTTGATACTTTCGAAACGTTTTTGTGTGTAACTAGTTGGTATTTGCTTAAACTACTAATTACTGTAATTATGATAACTGGGGATTGTTGTTTATATTAGAAATAGTTTTTTTAGTTTTCTAGTTCTATGATTACTGTTTTTATTAGTTGTCTAGTCATATAATAACTGTAATATAGTGCTGTTTTGTTTGATGAATGCCCTGCCCCAAATTCAAACAATACCTTCAAATCAATATCAATGCATTGATGAACTCTTTCAACCACAGTAGATTTCACTCTCAGTTTCAATAATAATGGGTGGTGGTGAATAAAGTTGAGTAACTCATATTTTTGACTCAGCGCTTGAGATTCTGGTTATTTGATGTGAATAGAAATTGAGTCAATCACAGCTGTTTCTCAAGCCTTCCGATCTGACTCTCGGCGACTCAACAGATCAACATTCGACTCCAGTCACTCAACTTACTCAACTTAATTCACGCCAGCCAATGTCTATCATAATTATTTGTTCACTCCTTTGGGGAAGAAGATTGAAAACAGGAAGAAGAAGGAGAAAAGTGAGGAGAAGGAGAAGGGAAAGAAAAAGAACAACAGAACAAGAAAAAGAATATGAACAAGACAGAAGAAGAAGAAGAAGAAGAGGGATAAGAAACAAAGAGACTATTAATTTTGTAATATAGGTTAAACTGATCACTAGATAACCCAATTTAAAACTCCTCAATTATTTAGATAGCATTCACATATAAGCCTTGAAGATGTTTAATTCAAAATAAATGTCAACTGACTGTTCAATATTTTGTTACATATGTATTATGAATGTTAATGTCTTTCAGCCAGAATATTGTAAATTTTAATGTAAAATATTTTTCAAATACTTTTGACTTGTGATATTAAATTACATGTGAATAATATATTATGATTTTTTCTGTAATAAGATTTCTTTAGTATTGTACCCACATTGAATATTTCAATAATTGATCTAATATTTTCCAAGCATATTTTTGACTGAACGAAGAGAGGTATCTTGTTTCAAGTCGACCGGTCTGCATGTGTCTGTCTGTTACAGCTAAACGCGTTGACCAAATTCAATGTAATTTTGCATGGATCTTCCTTTAAGGAATGCCCAGCGATGTATGTGTAAGGATTTTCGAAATTTGCTTGCATTTGAAGAATATTTAAAAGGAAGGAAGGCCTTCTTTTATGGGAACATTATGGATTTTAAAATTAGCTTCTCCATCATGTGCAATTGGAATCAGATTCATAGATAGCCCTCGGGGTCCCTTATACATCTGGTTGAGCCTTATTCATTTGTATAAAATTATCATTTATAAGATGAACGTATTTTTTGAGAGAGATTAATCATTTCCAATATTTCAATTTAGTTGACCAAACGGAGTGAGGTCTATCCTTTAAGATGATTGGAATTCTCTCTGTCTGTCTCACAATTTCGGACGAACTCCTAGACCAATTGCTATGATTTTTTGTATTTTAACAATTTTTCATATGGTTCCCACTAGCATTTTACTTCTGAGCATGATCGACATTAATACCCAGGTCCTGGGTATTTATGATTTTCTTCGTTTTTTGTGAGGATTTTATTGAAAATGACAAAAAGAGTTTATGAAAATAATTATTATTTATAGAGAGGAAAATTTGACATAGTATGTGTAAACTAACCCAAGGAAATAATAAAAACTCAGTTTGTAGGATGTTAAGATTCAATAATAATTTTAAAAGAATTTTTGTTCAAGATCTTTTGTTTAGTAACTTACTAAAATAAAACATAATTAAAGTCATACAAAACATAACTTAAACAAACATAATACTCTATGACACAAAGCTTTAAAATTAAAATTAGACCAAAAGACAAAAGGTATTTTTCAAAATAGGTTTATCCAGATTGGAGCTAAGAGGCAACACTGAATGCCTACATGTTAATCTACATTGAAAATTTATAATACTTTTAATATTATCCCTACATGTTAGTTATGCCTACTTCCAATCCATTTTCTAACATAAAAATCATAACATAACTTAATGAAAGTAGAAGTATGTTCACTATTTTTCTAATGTGGTGCTGTTTTGATTTTTACATCTTAGGGAATTTTCAGTTTTGGGCATTCCAGGGTTGGAATCACTGCACACCTGCTTCCCCTTCCCCACTACCAACTCAAATTTTTTGATGTGTCACAGTCTCACCAGTAGAATGACTCTTTATTTACGGTACCTAGTTTCTTCTCTTTATGCCGATTTTAGGCACGAAAAAAATCCTGTTTATTTACAATCTTTGGGTAATCTTTAAAAATAATCACTAAGTCATTGAAAAAATGGTTAATAAGTTGTTATGGACTAACTCATCATACAATGATAATAATAACATATTCAGAGCTTAACATCAATTAATCAATTAATCATGCTTGATTTCATAAATACCCAAAATACACGGGTATTTATGAATTTTGGGTATTTACCCAAAGTTTTAAATACCCGGGTATTTTACATCACTAATCAGCTGTTCCTTTAAGGATAGAGTTTTCCTTTTTATTTCCTTCAGCGACTAACTTAATTTTAATTTATTTTCTCTTCTAATGAGGTGCCTACTACCTCCTGAAAATTTTGTACCTGTACCCCCTGTAGATTTTGCTCTGAAATTTTATGTGTTCAGACAGAAGGAAAGAGCCTATGCATAATACTCTCTCCCTCTCGTACAGTGAGAGCTATCGGGTTATCTTCCCACCGATAATTTTTATAACTCTGGCTCAGGGAGTGAATTCAACAAAAATATAGTCGACACTGCTTTCAGGAACTGGGAGCGAGATTGTGTTATGGACAATTCTTTTTTACTGTTTGTCATTTTCTACGAGTCAGGTCTACTGTTCACAGAAATACTAGTATTATAACAAGTGATTACAGAAAGACAAAATCTACTGGTTCAAACAAGTTGAACTTAACTTTAATGAACTGAATATTACAGAGAATACAATCAAGAACACTGTACGTTTAAGAAATTTGGTGAAAGATTAAAATAGAAGATTCCAAGAACATTCTAAAACTAAAAGAGGTAGGCCTACTGTAGTATCAGAAGAGAGAAAAAAGACAACATCGAAGAGAATGAAGGAGTACCGGAAGAAGCGGAATGAGGCATCCATGAAAGTCAAGTCTGATCAAAAATAATTTATGCTGTATATCACCATTCTTTCTTACCGTACACTAGTTACCACAATTTCAACTATTTCTATGTTGCTTTCCATGACGAAATACTTTACTGTCATTTACAGTATGATTTTTATTCCTCTCTAAAAAGGCTGAGGAAGCTTATCTGTAGAAGTGAAATGCATAATAATAATTTAAATAGAAATACATTGTCAGTTTTGATATTAGATTGTTCAATTAGTTGTTAGTTGTTTTTATTAGAGGTTAGGCTTAATTGTGATCAGACTGTCCAACTTTTTGGTGGAAAACTAGCTGTTCAGTTTCATACATCACATCATGGACTTTTAGGTTTTTTGGCAAGCAACGTAGATTTAAGATGTGCAAAAATGCCTGAAAACGTGAAACATGTTTTCATGAATAACTGTCTACGTTATATGCTAAATCAAAGTTGTGTCATGCAGTGAGAGAGAATCAATCACATGAATTGATTTCTTGCTAAATCTAACTGTAAAAGAGATGATTTTTATCCGAAATACAATTGGAACTCTTGAAATAATATCGATTATTCATAGAAAGCATTCGTTCTAGAGAGGTATTCGTTAACTAGCGATCACTCGTGCTATTGGATTGAATCCAACACGTTTGGATCTTGTTAAGGATTTTATAATTTATTAATTTCGAATTACTAAAAGTGCTGTCAATATTAGACTGAAGACTTCCGCAATGACGTATATTGACATCAGCATTGAATAGCTGATAGAAATCTATGAACGCTACTGCATAAAATTATTTTGTCACCGCCGGGAATCGAACCACGGACCTCCCGGTCGGGCGTCTTAACCACTAGATTACAGTGACCCTTCTTTATAGCAGCGTTCATTCTAGACTTGGCCATACCGGCTCGTATATCTCAAGTTGGATTTGAAGGGACTGGCAATAAATTCCTCAAAGTGCTAATAATTTATACTGAAGACTTCTGCAATGGCGGATATTAACAACAGCATCGAATAGTTTATGGAAATCGATGAACGCTACTACACAAAAATATCGGTCCGCGGTTCGATTCCCGGCGGTGACTGATATTTTTGTGTAGTAGTGTTCATATATTTCCATAAGATATTCAATTCTGTTGTCAATATGGCAGAAGTCTTCATTATAACTGACAGCACTTTGAGGAATTCGAAATTAATAAATTCTGATTCTGTATATTTGTCAGTTCCTTCAAATCCAAATTTTTTATTTGTTCGTATCATATCATCAATCTGCTAGATATGCTTTCTTGGGTATTTCGATCACCCTTTACGCTAGTGACTTTGATCCGGTGTGGTGGGAGAAGGCCACCAGGATCGAGGGAAGCGATGGAACGTAGCTATATTGTTGGATTGATTCTAGAACTAGTCTAAATTCAAGTTGATTCCTACTTTTCAAAATTTTCCCATTTTTATCACAAAGTTCTATTCCCAAGTTGAGCAAGTGTATTCTTTGACACACTTTGGTCTATAATTTTGAGTTTATGATGTTCTTAACATTTTCCTTTAGTTTGACGCAAATCGTTTTGTTTTTCTAGGTAAAAGATGCTTATTTTCAACACTTTTCTTCAATTTGATGCAAAATGTTTTATAATTTTGGGTCTATGATGCTTGTTTTCAACGTTTTTCTATTATTAGCACAAAGTTCTATTATCTCCAAGCTGAACGAGTGTATTCTTTGACACACTTTGGTTTATAATTTTAGGTTTATGATGTTTGTTCTCAACATTTTCCTTTAGTTTGACGCAAATTGGTTTATTCTTCTATGTAGATGACGTTCAATTTCTCATCAGTTTGACGCAAATTGGTTCATAATTTTAGGTTTATGACGATTGTTTTCAACAGTTTCCTACAAGATGATTGGTGCTTATTTTTATTCATATATGATGGTAAACAAGTATGAGCTCAGAGCGCGAATTTTCGTGATCTTCAATTCAAAATGCCTAATTTTCATTTCCCAGCAACTATTTAGAGACCACACCTGCAATCCAATTGACGTCAGTTGCTTGAATAAATAATTGGGACTTTGGTATAAATGCTACCGACTTTGAGTGTGGTTTTCAGAGTTAGTCCAAGAAGAGCTTGGAAGGATCATCTGTTGACAAGAGTTTCCAGACATCAAGAGATCTCAACTTGCTGTCCACAAATCTGCATCAGTGAGTAGAATTTATTTCAAAACTTTTAGTTCACTTTAATGTTTTTTCACCATTTGTATGTGGGTGTTTTTGCTTTTTTATATAGCTTGTATGTTTATCAACTATATATGTTTCTACTGCATGTTTGGTTTGGTACCAAACATTCTATCTTATAAATGGTGTTATTTAGAGGTAAAGAACTTTAAAATAAATTTAAAAACGAATAAATTGTAGTATGTAATGGAATGTAATTGGTTGAGTTCCTGGGAGTCTCACCGGTAACTGGTGAATGTTACCGGTGGTGCCTGATTGGTCTATTTAAATTTTCTAACATCTATTTAAGTAGATCATTGGTTGAGTTCCTATGACCTTCACCAGTAACTAATAAATGTTACCATGGGAGTTCATGGGAGCCTTCTCATTTACCAGTAGCGTCTGATTTGTTGAATTCCTGAGAGCTTTACCGGTAACTGGTAACTGTTACCGGTGGCGGCTGATTGGTCTATTCAAATCTTTCAACATCTATGAACTTGAATGGACAAAGCAAACGCCACCGGTAATATTTACTAGTTTCCGGTGAAGCTCTTAGGATCTGATAAATGGCTTCATTTTGAGGACAATTTTCATTCATTCTAATTAATATAATAACAAACAAAGGTCTATGGCTGCCATGTCTTGTATATAGTCTGAACAGAAATCCAATTTTAAGGACTTTGGTGCTGTATATTGGCAATAACCCACACAGCACAAAATATCCTCAGGATATCCTGACCAGTTCCCATATGTCCCTTAAAGATCCCGGGATATTGGAATGTCACTGGGATCTCTGAAGGATATTACATATGGGATATGATATTCTGGGGATACCCCAGGATATCACATACTGGGATGGTATAACCCAGGGAGATCCCAGGATATCACACACTGGGATGATAAATCCTGGGGATATCCCAGAATATCACATGCTGGGATGATATATCCTGGAGATATCCCAGAATATCACATGCTGGGATGATTGTATCTCCCTCACTCAGTCATTCTCTCACTTTCTCTCTCTCTCTCTCTCTCTCTCTCTCATCCCCTCACACTTCACTCACTTGCTCCTCACTCTCTCAAACTCACTCATTCCCTCTCTCTCTCTCTCTCTCTCTCTCTCTCTCTCTCTCTCTCTCTCCTAACTTAACTTCGGAGCCACTAATCATATAATTAAGTATGAACACTCATTTTGTAGGGAATTTTATTCTCATTAAGATTGAATTGAACATTTTGTCTCGAAAAACTCATCTCTTTTGAGATAATAGCGGTTAACATACTTTTGGGGGTGAAGCCACCCCTGCACTAGGCTACCTTATCCTACCGCAATCTGTTGGAAGTTCTGGTAACTACCATCACATTGTATCAATTGATATGCAATTTCACAATGTTTATTAAATATCCCTTGTAATATTCAAAGTATAAATATTTTAACTAACAAAGTTGATAATTTTCCTATTCTTGGAGTATTTAAAGACACTTTTTCTATGATCCTAGAATCCTCCAGCCTAAATTAACAGATCAAAGTTACCAAATTTTGTACCTCTCACTAGGATTTTTGTAGCTGTTAGATGGGGGTGTCACTAATGCACAAACTATTCAATTTACTTTAATTATTTACCTTAATAAAGTATCAAATCTCAGCCTGTTTATTAAGATCACAGTGTAGTAACTGTTTTTACCAGCTTAATATCACACCTATAATAATAATAGGATAGGGAAAGGATATCCCATACATATCCTCAGGATCTCCTCTGTGGGATTTGGACAGCTTTTCCCTTATCCCTAGGATGTCCCTGGGTTTTATTTGGGATATTCTTTCTGGGATATCCTTGTAAACTCAAAGTGGGATATTTTAGGAATATTCTGAAGATATACACTAGAAAATCTTGGGGTGGGATATTTCATCCCCAGGATATCCCATGCATATCCCCTGGATCTCCTTTGTGGGATTTGGGCGGACATTCAGTTATCCCTATGATATCCCTGGGATCTATTTAGGATATAATGGGATGTCCAGAGGATATTCTGTCTGGGATATCCCTGGAAACTTAAAGTGGGATATTCTAGGAATATTCTGAGGATATCCACTAGAAAATCCCGTGGTGGGATATTTCATCCCCAGGACATCCTATGCATATCCCCTGGATATCCTTCACGGGATTTGGGCGGACATTCAGTTATCCCTAGGATGTCCCTGGGGCTTATTTAGGATATAATGGGATGTCCTGAGGATATTCTCAATATTCTTGTGGGATATTCTTGGGATATCTTGAGGACATCCTTGTGCTGTGTGGGAACATGACAAACGTTGTTGTCAGTTGTCGCTGGCTAAGACATATTATACCCCATTAATGCACCTATTGTTCGTTTTATGAGAGAATGGAGGCAAGCTCAGCCCAAATGGGTCAGACAGCTGTGACCTGTGACCAATAGGGAGGAAGGTCATTGTAGCACATGTGTCACTTTCTTGTTCACAGTCGTCCCTAACTCTGCAGCAAGCTGTTTAAATTCCACTTCCACTTGATTTGAGTTTTGTTGACGGGTTGGCTTGTGAACCGGCCCAGCTCTAATGTTATTGTCTAAGAAGGAGGCGCCTAGCTCGAACAGAACACATTGTGGTGGGGGGGGGGGGGGGTTTCTGGGGTTTCTTGAGCCTGTAAAAGAGGCCCCAAAAACAAGTAGGGAGGCATTAATTTGAAAACAGTAATATCAGTTACTGAAGCTGAAAAAAGTTGGTTTTGAAGGAATTATCAAATTGGCAAATAGATAGAACATATTAATTTATTAATTTCGAATTTCTCAAAGAGCTGTTAATTATAATGAATACTTCCGTAATAATTACGGATATTTGACAACAGCATTGAATAGCTGATGGAAATCGATTCAATGCTGTTGTCATATCAGCCATTGTGGAAGTCTTCAGTATAATATTGATGGCACTTTCAAGGAATTTAATAAATTATGATGTTGAAGATCCATCTTGTTTCCACTAATATATAATAAAAACTTTAAAAAACACTTCCAAGTGGAAATTATAACTCACGTTATGGCGTTATTACACTTCTAAGTGGAAATTATAACTCACATTATAGCGTTATTACGCCATAACATGAGTTATAATTTCCAATTATAAGTGTTTTTAAGTTTCTATTAAATATTATGTTCTAAAAAAAGTTTTTATGTGTGAAGAGTAAATAATGTTCTTGGATTTCGTGTTCCATAACGATCTGCGTTGTAACTATTAACGTTTTATTTAAATTCAATGACTGTGCAGTCAATAAATTCAATGCAATGCAGTTTAAATTCAATGCAATGCAGTTTAAATTCAATGCAATGCAGTCAATTTTAATTGAGGATAAATATTTTTTCATACTCACGTATGCCAAACGTTTTCAAATCGTGGAGATCTATTTTCAAAGGTTTTTGAAAATTAATCTCCACGATTCAAAAACGTTTGGCCTACGTGAGTAGAAATATATTATTTATTCACAATTAAAATTGACTGCAAGTCGTTGAATTTACAATAGAGTTAATGAAAAATGTTATAGCTAGAAACAAACCAATATAGGTACTAACAATACCGTAGCAAAAATCTTTTCATGATGGGGGGGGGGGTTATCGAAGATTTGAGGGCCCCAGGGGTAGGGGGGTCCGGGGGCCCTCCCTCGGGAGAATGTTGATAAAAAGTCCCTCTACAATCGTATTCCATGAGATTCTAGACCCATGTCTAGAAAAGCTTAAATCCATTCATTTTAGTCCACATTATGGGGAAATTTTTAACTTACGATGATGAGAGCTTGATTTGAGGCTTAAAAACAGTAACTTTATACAAGTATTTATTAAAGTGAAGTTTATAAATTGGGTAAAGTGAAAGCTTTAATTTAAAAAATCATTGCTTTTATGAATCGTTTGCCTACGAGCTTGAACCCACTTTTCGTATATTGTTAGTTAATTAGTATTATTATTTAATTAGTATTATTGTTAATTAGTTGTGATCAAATTTTAATGAATAACATCCAAAAAATACTACTTTTATAAAGCCAATTTAACAATTTTTAGTGGTTTCAAATCATTATTCCAATCAGGGCCACCCAGAGACATTTTAGTGGCCCGGGGTAGAGTTGTGGCTGGAGGCTCCCTTACACTTTCACCCTAAACACCAATTTTCAATCATTGAAAATTATTAAATAATTTCATACTAATTTAATTATTAATGACTCGATTTTTCAACTAGCATTGAATATGTATTCCATCTATGCCTAGTTGCCTACTATACCCAAAAGAATCTGTGTAACTAATTTGAATTGTTTTTTTTTTTAATTTAAATATAAAATTCAAGTTTAGGCCAACTGAAAACCATTCCTTAAAAAATTTGTGGAAGCTAGGGAAAAGGGCAATGAGTGGCACCAGAGAAATCAATAAACTCTCTTCTATTTTTGTGTAATCTCTTGAATTCGCATCGAACTAATACTGGAATATGTAAAATGTGTAAAAATATAAAAATTATTTTGACTTAGAAAGGAACTT
Organism: Conomelus anceps; assembly: GCA_948455865.1. Taxonomy (NCBI): domain Eukaryota; kingdom Metazoa; phylum Arthropoda; class Insecta; order Hemiptera; family Delphacidae; genus Conomelus; species Conomelus anceps. Next base: position 149,981,541 of record OX418216.1, read on the forward strand.
GCAAAGAGAGAATGTATTATTACCACATCCAATTCCAAACTTTAACTTAAAGTAATTTTGCATTTACTTATAGAGTGACGAAACCCCAAAACATTAGGGATTCTAAGGGTTCTCCACAGGAGAAAAAAAAATTGATTTCCATTTCCAGGTCTTGAAAGTGCAATTCTAAGCTTTTTTGTGGTTTTCAACTCTTTCCTCATATTATTTGTTGATTGATTCATGGCCTGACAAATTTTACGATCACAATGGGGTATCAGATCTGAACAGTAACAGAAATGAGCATTTGAAGCCCGTCAGCAAAAAGCCCGTCTGGAGGGCCCTAGTTGGAACATTTGGGCCCCTTATTTTATTTTGTCACTTGCTTACATTTGTAAAATAATGTGACCCCTTGACGTTGAGGTCCAAGAAAACTTGCCTTGTTCGCTCCATACCCTCTGTAACCTTAATGGATTTATTATTTTTTGTTAATTAAAGTATTTTAAATATTGAAATTATATTTTTTTTCAGCTGTAACACTTTATGTATGAAAACTTTTTCCCCTCCAGTAACCGATATTATCGTATTAATATAGATGCCTCCCTACTCGTTTTTGGGGCCTCTTTTACTGGCTCAAGAGGGGGTTGTAACCCAGAAACCCACCCCCCCCCCGTCGCTACGCCACTGGGCTCACTCTTAATACTGTAGTCCATATTAGCACAACAAATTATCAAATGACATTATTTTTTATTTGTGTCAAATTTTTAAATGATAGCTATTACAGCACTGAACCAAAGCCTTGAGCCGCGTCTCCACCAACCGAACATGTCTGCCGTACATTGTTGGCGAATTCAAAAAATGGACAAACATTTAACATATAGGTCACCGAACATGTTTGTGAGTTCAATTGAAATGTTCGGTCTGTGAGTGAACAGTGACGACCAACAACAGGTTCCCGCCACTATTCCCACCACACCGGTCATAATGTTCGAAAAGGCGTCCACACCGAACCAACACCGAATAATGTTCGGCGACATCAGATAATTCCAGCGAACACTGTTTGCCGAGCATGTTCGGTTGGTGGAGACGCGGCTTTACAGTTTTACTAGTAGTTCTGTTCAATCGCAAAATTAAACACAATCATCACACCTAACCCTTGATTCAATTCGTGTAGTCTATTTCACGTCTGTTTTTTCACAAAAGGTCTGTGTCAAATCAACAAGGCTGTGTTTTCAATTTGTGAAACAGCTGACTGCTCAAATTAGATTTCAGATGTTTGATGAACGAGTTTATAAAACAATATTAATTGAATTTGTATATAATTTACTTAGTAATCACTTGTTGTTATACTTAATTGAAAAATATTAGAAATTATTTGTTTCTCTCTATCAAATTTGTTATTCTTATGAATGATACTTTATTCACATGAATAAGGCTTAACCAGATGAATAAGGGGGGCTTGCAGCTATCTATGAATCTGATTCAAATTGCATAATGATGATGAAGCTCATTTTAAAAATCATATTTTCTTATAGAAGAAGGCCTAAAGCTGCGTCACCACCAACCGAACATGTCTGCCGAACATTGTTGGCAAATACAAAAAACGGACAAACATTAAACATATGGGTCACCAAACATGTTCGTGAGCTCAATTGAAATGTTCGGTCTGTGAGCGAACAGTGACGACCAACCACAGGTTCCTGCCACTACTCCCACCACACCGATCATAATGTTTGAGAAGGCGTCCACACCATACCAACACCAAACAATGTACGGCAACATCAGATAATTCCAGCGAACACTGTTCACCGAGCATGTTCGGTTGGTGGAGATGCGGCTTAAGAGCCTTAGTTTCTTCCTTTTAAATATCCTTTAAATGCAAGAAAATTGTGAAAATCCTTACACATACACATACATCGCTGAGTATCCCTTAAAGGAAGATCCATGTAAAATTTCATTGAATTTGGTCCACGCGTTCAGCCATGAATGCGTTACAGACAGTCAAATGCAAAACGGTTGACTTGAAACAGAGAGACCTCTTTGTTCGGTCAATTAGATCAGCTTTTTGTGCTCCCTAGTGCTGGCACACGAGGCGGTCTACCCCCTTGCCACGCCTCTAGTGCTGTAGTATCTAATTTTGAAATATATTTTTATGGGTTCTATCTCTAAAATAATTCTGGCAACACTTTAAATTAACACTTTTACTTTATTCACACAAATTACTGACAACTCGCACTAATCAGTTATGTCACAAAATAAATCAATCAGAAACAGATAAATCTATAAATGTCAGCTAACAATGAATTCGTTTTATTACGGTTCCAAAATTAATCAACTGTTTAAAGGACAATCAAATATTTAACAAGTAACTGTTCAATAATTCAGAAAGAAACGTCTAAAACATAACAGTTGAAACACTTACAAAGCACTTACAAGTCCCTGTTTTAACGGATAACGGTTAAAGAAGCATGGATAATAATTTGTCACAATATACTGCATTCATCACTTTCACATTAAACGTTTGCAAAACACAGTCTGTAATAATGCTCACTGGAAATACAGTTTGTATGAATGGAAACGGGAACTGACACACTGCCACTTGTTGTGTCAACGAACTTTGAGAAATGAATGAACTGGTGTTTACATGAGCATCTGCTTTATATAGGTTTTTGACATTCTAGAAAGAACAAAAAAAATTAATTGTCTTTTAAGATCATTCTATAAAAATATATGTACAAAATCAAGAGTTTATTAGAACATTCCAGAAAACTGCTAGGCAAGGGGTGAACAGGGGGGAGTAAACAAAACATCCTTGTTTATCACTTCTGGAAGTTATTATTGACACAGTGCAGAATAGACTTCTTTCTTCTTAGAATTTCATAACAATATAAAAAAAAGATATTAGTTTTGATATTCCTTTTGTTAATTTTTTTAACGCATTATTATTTATCAAAATTTTCAATTATTCTATCGATGTATCTAATAATCTTCCAATTCTTTTGGGTAAAATGCTAGTCATAGATAAATACACACATCACATTATAAAATGCACTTCTCACTCATTGGTAATGAATTTGTCTCATCTGGGTTTTTTTTCAGATCAGCTAAAGAGTCGGCAGAATGTGGAACACACTGATACCAGTGCTTGCTGTGTCCATCAGCATTATTTGCACAGCAGGAGCGAAAGATTTTGATTTTGATGTAAGATAATGGGTGATCAAATAGAAGTAGTTAATAGTAACACTAGATGAATTTCAAGTTGTAACTAGGTTTAGAGTGAATAAAAGAAGATACAACTAACCAACTAGTTGTTACTTGCAATTTTAAAATTACAACTGCTAAGCTATGAATAGAACACTAACACTAGTGAGCTCCCTGGGCTGGAGAACTAGCTTGCAAAAAACTAATTTTCTTAAATTTCTTTATCCATACTGATCTGTGTTGTTAATATTAACTTTTTATTACAAATTTAAGTACTTGCCGTCAATTTTAAAAGAGAATAAATAAATATTTACTCATGTAGACTGAAACATTTTCGAATTGTGATGATTCATTTTAAACAGCAACCCGGATCGTCAGTGTTCTTTTCATTTTCGGTTTTGGTTAGAAGAATTATGATTGTGGTTTTGTGGTGTATTTCTATATTTCAAATAACTCCTGTTCCAAGGTGCTGAGTTCATGTCTTTTAGATTATATATGTAAAATGTGTAGGTACCTACACATTCTACATATAAAATCTAAAGGACATGGACTCAGCACCTTGGAACAGGAGTTATTTGAAACATAGAAACACACAATAAACTAAACATCCTCAAAGTACAATTAAATTTGAAATCACACAAACTTTTCAATTGAATTCTACAAAACCACAATCATAATTCTTCTAACCAAAACCGAAAATGAAGAGAACACTGACGATCCGGGTTGCTGTTTAAAATGAATCATCATGATTCGAAAACGTTTCAGCCCACATGAGTAAATATTTATTAACTCTCTATTAAAATTGACTGCAAGTTGTTAAATTTATCATATACAGTTAAAACTAATTTTTGTAAAGGGCGAAGGGCAACTCTAGCTTATCCTAGGAGAAGGTGGTAACAGAAAAACTACCATTTTGAAATTCCCTAGAAAGTTTCACAAGTCCAGTACCACAAATAATCAATAAAAATCCTACTACTTGAAGTTCAAAAAAATCACAGTTAAGCTAGCCATCGTTGCTCTGATACACTGGTATATTTACCACATAAATACAGCTGTTTATATACCTATATATCAGGGAAATATAATCAGTATATTCTATAGAATAGACATATTAACCACATAAAATACAGCGTTCCATTAATATCTATATATCAGGGCAATGAAATCAGTATATCTACAGAATAGATATATGTTTAACATATAGACAAGTCCATTATTATTGTTATTATTAATAGAAATAAAGCTCCCAAAGTGGAAAAAGCTTGGTAAAGATGGTTCATTTTTTGGACTTGTTCTTCTTGTTTGCCCACCAGCTTCTCATTTTTTGTGCGAATTTAGCTTTTTTCTCTTCACTCCTTTTTGTTCCAACTCTTGGAGGTTTTGTCTGTGGTATGACTTCCCATTTATTATATCTTATTCTGAAGTTTTTTTTATTGTGAATTTCTTTGTTGGTTATTTTGGCCAGTACTAAGTCTTTTTTAACATTTCGTATCCATTCTCCTCCATTGACAAGTGATGCTACATAGTTTACAATTATTTTTGTTAGTCTATTGTCTGGAAGCCTCATGATGTGACCATAAAATGTAAGGCGTCTTTTCCTAATATCTGTCTCTGTATTAGAATATTCTAATCATCATATAATCATAATCATAATCATATTCTATTCATCTTTAGGCGCTCTCTGTAATCTTTACCAGTTTTTGGTCCGCCTTGCTCCAAGTATTTTCCTAACTATTTTTCTTTCTTCTTCTTTAGATTTTCCATATCCATTTTCCTGTTTAGAGACAGGCTATTGCTGGCATATAAAATTGCTGGTTTCATCACTATTGTATTGTATTGTAATGTCTAACTTTTGTATTAAGAGAAAAACATTTCTTATTATAGATAATATCGGGAGACCGTAGAACTGTAGAACTTTTTCAAATAATGGCGTCATAAGCTGAGCTCTGACTTTCCAGTCATATGTTTCCTACATGACTGCAAGGCTCAGATTACGACTACACGGTACGCGCGGAAGTTTTTGCGTTCCAGACAGCGTTAATAACGCCGTTAATGGGCCTACCATATGATTAAAAACTGTTTCTCTTTTATCAGCTGTTCCTTTAAGGATAGATTTCTCCTTTTTGTGTCCTTCAGCGAGTTTTTACAGGAATGAGACCTAGCGCAATCGTATTTTTGCACCAAAAAGCTCCTATATTCGTAATTTTATCAAAATCGTAAGAGTCGTTTTTGAGATAGTGACTGGAAATACGTACATGCATACATACAATTCCTTGCTCGTTTAATAGAATAAGATACAGAGTGATTCAAAACTAAACAGCAATCTCTTGGGAGCTCAGGTGGTTATAAAGATACAAATACGATTGTTTCTTATGATTTTTAACTGAAAAATTGAATAAAATTGGTTTCAGAGCTGTAAATGCAATACTTTTAGAGATATCTTACATAAAACACAAGAATTATTGCAAAGAAATAACACATTTTTGTGTTTAACATGAGATTACTTTCATAAATGCGAAATAAAGACGTATTTTTTCTTAATTAAATTTGTAGAAAATTTAATTCTGAAAAGATACATGTAAATTACTCAGGATAAAATCAATAATTGATATTGAAATTTCGCTTTATTTAAAAACAAAAGCGACGCACATAAATCGCTCATTCTTGAATGCATAAAATATTACCAACTAATTTAGGCTTTAACTAACAGCTGATCATTTATCCAAAACTTCTTATCATAATAATTATTTTGCAAAGGTTGTCAATAATATCTGATCACCAATTAAATTCATGGAGTAATATTTGAATAACCTCTTTATGTTGGTTTTTGTATTGTGCACATGAAGATTGTATTTTGTGAAATCCTGTGATTATTTCAAAAAATTTTGTACAATTTTTATAAAATTGTATGTAATTATCTTAGTAAATAATGGCAGATAATGCAAATGGTTTTTCATTTGAAGAGTGTATGGACATGATACTGATTCATGGTAAAGTTAACAAGAATGGTTTCGCTGCAGTTCAGGAATATATTGTGATACTTTTCCACATCGAAGAACACCGTCCTGATCACAAGACGTTTGAAGCTGTGGAGAGACGTCTAAGAAACTGAGAAACTGGTTAACAATACGGATAGATAGGCCTACTGGTCGTCAACGTAGTGCGAGGAACCATAATAATGAACAAGCAATAATAAATGCTGCAGAATAAGAAATTATCGCCAACCACAAGCACCACATGAGTGAGTATCACGTCAGTTAAATATTTCCCAGTCAAGCGTATGGCGGACACTTCATGAAGCTTAGTTGTACCGTACCCATTTCACATAACACACGTACAAGACTTATCACAGCAAGATCTTAATAAACGGAAGATATTCTGCCGAAGAAGAAAATGTTTACGACATTACTATTTTCTTCAGCATATTCTGGTTAGGCCTACTCATGAATCCTGCTTCACTAGAAATGGAATTGTAAATTTTCGTGATACTCATACTTGGACGTACAAAAACCCACATGAAACTGCTTCGAGACATTTTCAACACATACATTTTCAGTCAATGCATGGCTTGGTGTTCTGGGTGATAATTTGTTTGGTTCGTTTTTCTTACCCAAAATCGTCTTACCGGAAAACAGGTTAGATGTATGGTTCATGCACGATGGGGCACCTCCACATTTTTCTAATAATGTGAAAGACTATCTAAATAATACATATGGTAGACAATGAATTGGTCGAAATGGACCAGTAAAATGGTCAAACCTGTTAGTTCAAACCTAAATTAGTTAATATTTTACGCAGTTAAGAATGAACAATTTATGTGCGTCGCTTTTTTTCAATAAAGCGAAATTTCAATATCAATTATTGATTTTTTCCTGAGTAATTTACATGTATCTTTTCAGAATAAAATTTCTACAAATTTAATTAAGAAAAAGTACATCTTTATGAAAGTAATCTCATGTTAAACACAAAAATGTGTTATTTCTTTGCACCAATTCTTGTGTTTTATGTAAGATATCTCTAAAAGTATTGCATTTACAGCTCTAAACTCAATTTTATTCATTTTTCAGATATAAAATCATAAGAAACAATCGTATTTGCATCTTTATAACCACCTTAGACATTTTTATACGGCCTTACTTCACCAAGGGTATTTAGTTCTAGGTGAAAATTTCCACTAGCCGTAACTCGCTAACGAAGCATTTTCAGACATATGTTTATATGAACTTTTTTTGTATTTTTAGCTATAGAATGAGCTCCCAAGAGATTGCCGTATAGTTTTGAATCGCTCTGTATTAAGCCATTTCAAGGCCTTTACAAACTTTCTGTATTCTATCTTGTTGTGAATAATTTTCCAAGATAACTTCTCCTAGATATTTGAAGGGAAACGCTTATTTGTTTATTCAGTATATATATTTCAGAGCAATGACATTAGTATGTCTATAGAAACCTGTATTAAGTTATGCTAATTTGAGGTGCTGATCCACTGATCAATGGCCGACTCTAGTTAACTAGTGACGGCCATGGCTAGGGTTACCATACGTCCTGATTTTGTCCGGACAGTCCTAATAAGATACATATCTGTCCGGTTTGGTGTCCGGATTTAAGAAATGTCCGGATTTTACTAAGATGAACAGAAAACTTGAAAATTTAATTATGCACTGCCAATTATGATAGTCGAACGTCAGTTTATAATTGTTTATTTCAAACTACTCTACCTAATTTTCACTACATAATATCTAAAATATTTCAGAACGAAAGGATAAGACATAGTCTATTGTTCGGTAATATTTTTAATTTAAGGAGTGGGTGAAAAGTGGGACAATTTTGACTCCAAAATTATAAAAAAGCATTGTCTCTAATAGTTTGAATTTTTATTCCGGATCCAGCCTTAAAAAATTATGGTAACCCTAGCCATGGCTGATCACATTCATCCACCTTCTGCTGATGGTAACCTGAAACACTGTTTTGAAATCTATGCAAATTCAATATGAGTTATGTTTGATTCCTTTGTCCAGTTATGTTTAATTCTTTATTAACTTTTGTTATTCAAGATTTGTTATTCAATATTCAAGATTTATTGAGGCTTCACTCATCAATACTTATTATTGAATTTTGCTCTTCAAATAATGATAAAATAATTATTATCAACCGAAATGATCTAAATTAAAATTATTTACTGATCTCCATGTAGTGGACTATTTAAGTCTCAGCCACACCCTTTTACTCTCTCCCTTCTCCAATAGGTTGTTTTAGGGTTAAGTGTAAGAGAGGGCCGGCTGCGCCCTAACTTCACCCTCTAGGCAAAAAAATAGGCAGCCGTTCTATTCACACTCTCTCATTCCCTTCCTCACTCCTGACGCTTTTACTCACTCACTCTCCCTTCCTCCCTCCTCTTCTTTCTCTCTCAACTTCCCTCCACCCTCCTTTCACTCACCCTTCTCCATCATACCGCTCACTCATTCGCTTTCTCTGACACTCTCCTCCCCCTTCCTTTCTAAAACCCTCTCTCACTCTCAATCTAAGTGTCCGAAATCAAATTTATCTTTTCCTTTTGAATTTCACTGACTGTTATTTAGAAGTTTGTATTCTTATCATCATTTCTTTATTTTTTTCAGATAATGAGGGCTTATGGTAAGTTGACTATATAGTTTATATTTTTAGGCCTATTTATATAGTAGTTCGTAATGATTTTCAAAGAGAAATATATTTTTTAAGTGGTTAGCATCCTCACCATTACAGTAGGCCTACTAGTATTGGCAATGATATGTCGATAGTTTCCTTTCGATTCATCAATAATTGACTTCTGATATATTGGTGGTATCGATATTTCCCTTTCAATAAAAAATCAAAAGACCAATCGATATTTTTGATTGTGAAGATAATTTATATCGATATTTTTTTGCTTTGCCATCACAACTCACTACCGTGATTGTGTGACTGAGTAGTAGTCCAAACACCACTTTATAGAATCCTTAGGGAACCAAAAACGCAAATCCAAGTTATGATAATTTTTCGAATTTGGTGGATAGTAGAGCCTATGTAATGATTGTATTATGACATTGAGTCATGAACGAGAGTTCATCAAGTGAAATTTCTAAACATCTTATGCTTAAAGGCTTATGCTTATACATCAGTTGCTTAAAGGCCTAATACAAAATTGCTTAGCCTATACACTATTTTATCTACAACTATCAATAACTTACTTTCAATTTGACTTATCAATCATGAGTTTACCTAAATACAGGAAAAAGATGTCAATCCCATTGGTGTAAAAAAGATGGCAGATGTTGCCAACATATGTATTCTAGTTCTGATATACTAGGTTAGACTAGTTTGGTTAGAGCAGCCATCTTATATACTGATGGGATTGACATATTTGCCTGTCATTAAGAAGGCTCATCAATCACTGGGACAACTTACTCAAATGAATATAACCTATCCTTTGTTCATGCAAATGAGAGACAAACCAAATCAAACGTTTGTATTTGTGTGATTGAAAAAGTGATGACTCATATGAGCTGTAGAAATCGATTGATTTCTACCAGTTCGCACTGAGTTCAGTATCACATTTTCTGTCACAGTTACTGCATTACTGGTACATTTGTACTGCGCCTTAATTTTTATTTCTGTAGTTAATTGTGAATTGGTCTTGTTGCTCAAAGATACACTCTTCCACGAACATCGGTGTTTATGACATCTCCCCTTTTCATGAACATAATAATAATAATAATATCGTGTGACCTGGCTGGCTCAGGTCTGGTGTCAGAGTTATCAGGTCGCACCTGAATAAGTTCAGGGCCTCTGACGTGACTTAACGACTGTTTTTAGGCAGCCGGGACCGACAGCTTAACGTGTCCTCCGAAACACGGGAGTGGCCCGAGGTAAAAACTTTCGGTCAGAACTGGGATCGAACCCTGGACCTTTGGGCTAGCAAACCAGCACTTAACCCACTCGGCTACGGCCACTTCATGAACAGGAAAAATATGACAATCCCATTTATTTATGACATGGCAGCTCTAACCAAACCTAACCTAACCTAGTAAATTAGAACTAGAATACGTATGATGGCAACGTCTGCCATCTTTTGTACACCAATGGGATTGACATCTTTTTCCTGTATTTCGGTAAACTCCATGAAACAGAGTATAGAATGCTTGCTTGTTGACAACTGGTTGTAGGTTAGAAATAAAATTGACTTCCAAATGTTTTAATCAGATGATGTGACTAATTGCATAATAAATTAATTTCAACACGATTTTTAAAGAAATCTTGAGCGCTGATTAGTCTAGATTCTGTATCTAAAAGTTACTCCTATTGTATATTAGATTCGTCATTACACAATGGGTTTTGATCAGGCATGAATGAAGTCATCAGCTGTTATGACATCAATTTCTAGCATCTATTAACTACTCTATGCAACTTTTCTAAATGAATAATTGTTATTTGGTATCTATGACTGCATTATTTAGTTGTTATTAAAGGTTAGAAATTGATGTCATAGCAGCTGACTTTATTTACGCCTGATCAAAACTGTTGTATAATGAAGCTATTATGCAATCAAGGTCGCCACTCTAGAGATAGGTTGCTTCTCCCCTCACACCACTCATGCTAAACCTGATGAACTGTATGTCCCACTTGTGGTTTAGTCACAAGAAACTACTTCTTAATAACAAGGAGAAGGAGGGGGAGGAGAAAATGATGAAGAAGGAGGAGAGGAGATGGAGGGGGAAATACGAGAAAAAAAAGAAGGAGGAGGATGAGGAAGAGTCCCGAAAGATGGTATGAAAATAATAAAATAAATAATTAATAATTATTTTTTTACTGCTGATGATGCCCACATGAGTTCGAGACTTGTGCGTGTGTAATGAGGTGAATACATATAGATGCCAGAGGATAACACATAGATGCCAGACGGAGAAGCGGGATTCGAACCCACGACTGCTTAAACGACAGCAAGCTGAAGTTGCGACGCCCCAACCAACTGCGCTTTGCGGCCCGCCATAATAATAATAATAATAAAGAGGATGAAGAGTAGAAGGAGAAGGAAGAGAAGAAGGATGACGATGAGGAATCGGTGGAGGAGGAGAGGAAGGAGGAAAAAAGAAGAAAGGATGAAGAAGAAGGAGGAGAAGAAGAAGAAGATAAGAACGAGGAGGAGGATGGGGGAAGAAAAAAGAAGATAAAGTAGAAGGAAGAGGTGGAGAAGAAGAAGAAAGAGAAGAAGAGGATAACAAGAATGAGGAGGAGGAGGAGGAGAAGGATGAGGATAAGGAGATCTTAGAAGCAGTCCAATTACAATTTTTGCACGAACTACTATCATTTAGTGAAATAAAATACAATAAAATAAATATAATAGAATAAAATTTATTATTTATAGTTTTGAGATACAATCAGCCACTGTTGATATGTTTGGCACTCGCTTGCTCATTTCAACTTACATCTCAAAATAAAATTTTGAAACAAAACAAAACCCGACTCCTGGTGGCAGACTGACAAAGCTTCTCGTTAGAAACGAAATGTATCCCTCCAGTAGAAGTGAGTGAAAATCATGATCTAAATAGAAATACAGTGTCAGTTTTGATATTGAATTAAAATAAAATTGTTACATGAACTACTATCATTTTGTACTAATGAATAGTTTTGGTGTTTTTCTAGAGTCAGCAAAAGAGGCAGCAGGTGATGACAAAGTCATAACCAGGGAAGAATACATAAAACATTGCAATAAAAATCGCCCTTTAAAAAGAAAGAATTCTGGTAAGTAAGAAATTTCTGTAATAGACATTATTAAGGGCCCGACGGGGTCTTATTGAAATCGTGCCATTGTCTGTCTGTCTGTCTGTTAGTGGAAAAACTCTTGAGAGGAATATTCCAGACTTTCTATCCTGTAAATACTATTGCTCGTACCTAGTCTTGAGACTAATGAGCAAATTTGTTCTATCTAACTTACTAATCTTAAAATAATACAGTGAGACTCTCATTAAAATCTCTTACTGCTAATAATAACTATGTGCACCTGTTAATTGCACTAAAAGCTAGATTTCACTCAATCACTGCTCTGCTTTTTCACTAGACCTACTTTTTTCACACACTCATTGGGACCTACAAGGTCATCAAATACAAAGGAAAAATTATTCTCATAAACAGAAGCGAAATGATCAGCAAATGCTTGAGATACCTCTCCCCGGCAGGAATCTTTACATCATTCAACTCATATTCCCAAGATACCATTCCATTAGCCCTTCTATTTTTCACATAATTCCAGAATGATCTCATATCGATCTTAGCACTGTTCTGCATGCCTGTTTTATAGCTGTGATAGGCAACCATTATCAAATAACAAATATATTGATGATAGTGTAGACATTTGTAATTTCTTTAACAGATATTTCCAACTAGTTGCTAAGAAACTTCAAAAATCTCTTAATACAGGTATTAGTGACATGAGGAATACTGAGGGGATTCAGAACGAATTAAAATTCCACCCAGTATCCCAAGACGAGTTGTCAAATATCATTGATAGTTTAAATAATAAAAAACTGTAGGAATGGATGGTGTATCCAGTAAAATTCTGAAAGAATGTAAAGATCAATTGTTAGACCCTTTGATTCATCTGATCAATCATTCATTAGAAAAAGGTGTTTTTCAAGATAATTTGAAAGAGGGGAAGATCTTGCCAATCTTCAAAAGTGGTGATATAGAAAAGGTGGAAAACTAACTTATAGGCCCATTAGTGTTTTCAATGTAATAGGTAAAATTTTTGAAAGAGTAGTTCTAAATAGGTTACTTCTGCACCTTCAAAAAGCTAACTTTATCTGTGATGAACAGCATGGCTTCCAGAAAGGGAGATCAAAAAAGACAGCCATAGTTTCTCTAGTTGAAAAACTAGTAGATATAATAGATTCAGGTGATAAAGCTACTGCAATCTTCTTAGATCTATCAAAGGCATTTGGTTGTGTTAATCATATAGAACTTTATTGGAAATACTGCAAAATTTAGGTGTAAATGGGGTTGAGCTGAAATGGTTTCAATCAAATCTTATTGGGAGAAAACAATGTATAGAAATAACTACAGTAGTTGGGAACAGTATAGTAAAGAATAAATCGAATAAATTAGAGGTCCAAGCTGGAGTGTCTCAGGGTTCAATACTAGGTCCATTGCTTTTTCTGTTATATGTCAACCGTTTACCTGAAGAATTAATCAGTGGTAGAGCCCTCTTATTTGCAGACGATACATCACTCATTTTCAGCAATTCCATTCTAGATAATTTAGAAATAAGTGCCCATGTAGGTGTGCAGTCCATTGTCCAATTCTTACATGTTTTATTCAATGTTTCTGTTCATTTGACATAAAATCCAATAAATGTAACACCTAACTTAATGCCATCAAAAATCAGCTTTATTTCCATCCTTTCCCAGAAAATCGGACAAAATCTTTTGCTAGCCGTAACTCCCTAACAAAGCATTTCCAGACATATGTTTATATAAACTTTTTTCATTATTTTGATGAGAGGAAATCACCTTAGAAGTTTGTCAGGTTACTTGTGGGACCCGACAAACTTCTAAGGTGGTTGCTTTATTTTTTATTTCCCATATTTCCTTTATATGTCATTTTATGAAATGTCTTTATTTGGCGAAGTTAGGACTTGCAGGTTCTCTCTCACACTTGACCCTTAAATTAAACACAAGTTCAAAAATAATAATCTAACTTTGTCATCCAAAGGTATATCTATTATTACAGCCAATTCTTCATCATAAAACTTTGTCAAGCCAATTGAATGAATGAATGAATTTTGAATGAATTTTTTATTGCCAAATAAAATGAATATTATTACAAATAAAAATAATAATTAAAAATACAATAGATTTTGGCGTGACTGGAAAAAGAAGCCTTGAGCTCCAGCCACGAGTTCTAAAATAATAAATACATTTTTGAATATAACAACAGCAGTACAAATGAAACAATTCTATTGATAGATGATAATTTACGGATGTTGAATTCTATCAACATTCGCAGTACACAATAATCAAAATATAAGTGCACAGAAAAATAATATAATAATAAAATTGTCAAGTTTTAATAATTTTCACACAATAATGAATAATTAATTTTGCAAAAAATGGTGATTCAGCCAACTCAGTTCTCAATTTTAAAATAATAGTTTTGTTTTACCCACGATTTTATTAATCTCAATTTGGTTTTTGTTATTTTATCCTTAATAAAGTCTTCCGGAATTCTATTTATTAGTTTCTTACTCTGATATTCCAATTGGTGTTTACTGGATGTTAATGAAGTAAAATTAATATTGAAAGCATTTACTATTGTTGGCCGTATATTATAAGGAACTGTGCGACGGGTAAATTGATGTGTATTTTTATTAATAAAGAGAATTAAATTTGTCACATAAGTTTGACGTAACGTTGGTAGATCTATCTCTTCAAATATTAGTCTGCTGGGATAGAGTCTGGGTCTTCCAAGCGCAGCTCTAATAATATGCTTTTGTATTATAAAAAGTTTTTTAAAATGAGTGTCATACGCTGCTCCCCATACTTCTATATTATAATGGAAAAGTGCATGAGCATAAGCGTAGTAGATCGTTCTCAAAATATTAAAGTCTTTTAATTGGTTGATCCTGTAAAAAATTGTTATTAAATATTTCAGTTTGAAGCATAGATTCTGAATGTGAATGTCCCATTTAATATGCTGATCCACGGAAACACCTAAATATTTGATTGATTTTACTCTCTCTATTGATGGACAAGTGCAGTTAACAGTGATGTTGTTATGACTGTGTATTATCAGATCAAGCTCATCTGGAGGCTGACCACTTCTGTTGGGGGAAAAAGATATGTATTTAGTTTTACTCGCATTTAGTGTTAAAATATGGCTGTTCAGCCATGATTTAACCATTTCAAGACCACGATTAGCAGAGTTAAATGTTTCATTCCATGTTAATCCTGAGAAAATTAGAGCAGTGTCATCGGCAAAGGATAGTGTAACACCATTTGGAATTTCGATTTTCAATAAGTCATTGACATAAATCAAAAAAAGTAGCGGCGATAGTACAGTTCCTTGTGGAAGTCCAAACTCTTTAATTTTTTGAATGTCAGTTTTATCATTTAGTGTTAAAATTTGGATTCGATCTGTCAAATAGCTTGCAAATAATTCTTTTGTTATTCCTCTTATTCCACAACATTCTAGCTTATGAAAAAGAATAGAATGTGGTATAGAATCAAAAGCCTTTGCTAAGTCTAAAAATAAAGCCAGTGTTTTTTTATTACTATCAAAATTTTTATTTATTAAATTTGTCAAGTGTAAGACAGCATCTTTGGTGGATTTACCTTCTTGAAAACCATACTGGTTATTCGAAATAAAATTGATTTTTCTAAGAAAGTCCATCAATCTAACCTTTATAATTTTTTCCATAATTTTTGATAAATTGGTTAGTAAGCTAATAGGTCTATAGTTTTGAGGATTTGCAAGATCCTTGGATTTAGGTATTGGTTTTATTAAAGCTATCTTGAATTTTTTCGGAAAATATCCTAATAAAAAACACTTATTTAAAATGAATTCCAGAGGGCAAACAATGAATTTTGAGATTTTTTTTAAACATATTCCACTAATGTTATCCACACCTGGAGAGGAGTTTGGTTTAATTTCATGTATAAATTTATTAATTTCCTCAGTATTGGTTGGATTTAGGAATAAACTATTCAAAGGTCTCATGGAGATAGACTCTGGGATTTCAATTCGATTATTCTGCAACAGATTTTCAGCATAAGACTGGCCAACTGTTGCAAAATGTTTATTTAATACGTTAGCTTCAATTTTGGGTTGAAAATCCCTATTTTTGCTGTTAGTAATCTCCTTTATGCATTCCCATGTTTTCTTCATATTACCCTTATAAAATTGAAATTTTTCGTTGTAATATTCAATTTTTGCATTTTTTATCACGTTATTCAAAGTGTTTCGGTACTGTTTATATTCCTCTTTCAATCCATTATTGAATGGTTGCTTATTCAACTCGCTATGCATCTTGTCCCTTTTTCTAATAGAGTTAATAATGCCTTGACTTATCCATTTTTTTAAGGGTCTCCTTTTATGTGGTATTTTAAAAGTTTTTGAATTTTTTCTTATGTGGTCCGTCAGAGTATTAACAAAATTATCAACCAACCCATCAATGTTTCCTGAGTTATTACCAAGTATATTATCCCATCTTTCATTCTCCAAGCAACAATAAAGATTCTCATAATCGATTTTTATTCTGCTATTAGTCAATCCATTACTTTCAGGTTTTATTCTGTTATTATTTATATGCATGGTTGTGATAAAGTGGTCGGTAATATTTGATTCAATTATAGCTGCTAATATATTCTCAGGATTTATATTATTATTTTTAAGAAAAATATGGTCAATACATGTCTTTGTATTATTTTGAACTCTTGTTGGTTTATTAACATAAGACTTGAATCCATTCAGATGAAGAGCGCTCAAGTATTCGTTAGTGAGATGACTGTTTTCTAATAGATTCAAGTTCATATCGCCTACTATCAAAAATGTACTTCCATCATTGGTATTTTGCAGGAGCAAATCGAAACTGTTAATAAAATCTGTAATATTAAGAGAAGGTGAGCGGTAGACGGATATCAGAGTATATTTCTTATCTTCAATTGTGAATGCGATTGAGAGAGAGTTGGCCTTATCTATTTCAAGTTCTATTTTATCGAAATCTATGTCATTGTGAATGAATATACAGATACCATCACTCTTAGTATACTTATTCTTTTTATAAACAGTTCGGTATCCCTCTATAAGAAAATGACACTGACAGTCTTCAGTTATCCATGTTTCGGATAAAATTATTACATTAAATATTGTTTCACATTGATTTAAATAACATATAAATTGATCAAAGTTCTTATTAATGCTTCTTATGTTCATATGTAATAAGTTGACTAAATTCTCTGAACTATTGCTTAAATAATAATTAGGTTTGAAAGTAGCAATATCGTGTACCTCGAATGTATCATAGATACCAAAATCGACAGTTTCTTCTACGTTAAATGGCATTTGCTGTTATGAATAAAAATTAAGAGAAAATTAAGATGAATAAAGAAAAAACCAGCTGAGAAAGCCGAAACGAGCCTGCAAACTCCAGCAAACAACTCAATAAGTACACTAGACAATAAGTATAAAATGATGCCCAGAAACCTCAATTCAAGCAATTCCAAATTATTTCCAGTACAGTATAAATGCAACAAACATATCCCGAAAGAAAAGAGAAACAAAAACAAAACAATACAACGTATGCGATCCACTACTTCATGAATAAATAATTTAAATTTCCTATAAAAAAACTTTAGTAGGCCATATTAAGATAATAGTCTAATATAAAGAGAAAAGTAGCCTATTTCAGATTATATAATGTGACAGCACGCAAACTTGGAAAAAAGAAAAATCAAAGTAAGTTACAGTATATAAAAGAAAAAAATCATGACAGAGACAAAAGATTTAGATTTCCAGCGTAAAGTCAGTAATATTTTGATATTTTGAATTACTCAAAAAGTTTGAGATCTTCATCCTTGACTATTCTCTTAGCTGGCGAATCTTGCGTTTGACGTACGAGGATTTTCCCATCCTTCACCCACACGAACTTCAATTTGCATTCCCTCTTCAAAAATCTTGCTTTCCCTAGTAATTCAGTAGACACTGTTAATGTAATGAATTTAAACTGACAATAATAATTTTATTTAGAATCAATAATTAGATGTGGTATCCTTGTTTGGGGAGGAGCTTATCATATTACAATAGATCCACTTTTGAAATCACAAAAACTTCTGCTTAAGGTGATTTGTCACAAACGCCTTCTGTTTCCGTCAATACAACTGTCTAAGGATTATAGGGTGCTCAGTGTTAGACAGCTATACATTTTAGTAGTTATCACTTACATAAAGAGGTATCCAATATATATTGAATACGTTGAACATGAACACAACACTAGAGGCCGCAATAGAGATCTTGCAATACCCAGGGTCAACACAACATTTGCACAAAAATGTGCATTGTATGTTGGTTCCAAACACTATTCAATAAAATGCCAGGTTTTTCGAAAGAGACAGTAAATTTATCAAAATAGAAATGAATTACATAGAATGTGAAGTCTTGTGCAACACTTGAAAATTTATATATAGTAATGGTTTTTGTTAATGATTTAATTGATTATTTGTTGCAATATAGTTGTTTAGGTTGTAGACTAAACTTAAGATTGGACTGGATAAACTTATGTTTAATGCAGTATAGTGGTAGTGGTATTAGTATTAATATTTGTAGTGGTTAGTGTTACATATTAGTAGTAGAAACTAATGTAGTTGTGGTGGTGTTAGTAGCTTAGTAGTAGTAGTAGTAGTGGTGGTGGTGGTGGTGGTGGTGGTAATTGTAATACTGAATTCAGCACTATATTCAGAGTTTGTGTTGGATTTCTAGACTGCTCACCCCGATACATATTTTATATAGTGGGGTGATCATAGTTAACAATATTGCTCAATATAGAAACTACAAAATTCTATTCTCAATCTATTATATGCTTTTGTTTTATTTTATTTCATTAAACTCCTTTGGGCAATTGCAATTTGCTCAGAGAAATTATTATTATTATTATATTTGCACACAAACTGACAATTACTGTCCGTGGCTTATAAAAAGACTGCGACTTGACTGTTGTGTGTGAATGTAGGTGACTAATTGCTACCAGATATGCTGGAGACTGTACTGAGACGGAACTGTGACTGTGACGCGCCGTAACTGATGTGTGTGAATTGACCTTTGAATGGGTGCTTTACACAATTCAAACTTAACAAAATTGAAGAGAAACTGATATAATTTGCACTTCACTTATGAAACATTCGCAAAACTGAGTACAAACTGCCATTAAAACAAACGTGATTGTGGAGCAGTTCAAAATATGACTGTTCACAGCAGAATGCTCTGCCTTCATACACTGTATTTATAATATTTCAAATAATTCTTTACATAAACAGAATTTATTAATTTCGAATTCCTTTAATTGCTATCAGTTTATACTGAAGACTTCCGCAATGGCGGATATTGACAACAGTATTTAATAGCTGATGGAAATCGATGAATGCTATTGTACAAAAATATCAGTCACCACCGGGAATCGAACCACGGACCTCCCAATTGCCGGTCGGGCGCCTTAACCACTAGACCATGGAGACCTTTCTGCACAGTAGCATTCATTTTTAACTTGGCCATATCGGCTCGTATCTCACAAGTTAGTTCGAAGTTACTGACAATTGAACAAACAATTAAAGGAATTCGAAATTAATAAATTCTGTTTATGTAAATTTGTCAGTTTGTTCACCAAGTTAAAAATGAATGCTACTGTGCAGAAAGGTCTCCATGGTCTAGTGGTTAAGGCGCCCGACCGGCAATTGGGAGGTCCGTGGTTCGATTCCCGGTGGTGACTGATATTTTTGTACAATAGCATTCATCGATTTCCATCAGCTATTAAATACTGTTGTCAATATCCGCCATTGCGGAAGTCTTCAGTATAAACTGATAGCAATTAAAGGAATTCGAAATTAATAAATTCTGTTTATGTAAATTTGTCAGTTTGTTCAATTGTCAGTAACTTCGAACTAACTTGTAATTCTTTACAGTTGAGCAGCCCCAAGAAGAAGTTCATGGTTTGTTCAATTTGATGGATACGGACCAGAACAACGCTCTAAGTTACAGAGAATATTTGTTCGGGGCCCTACAATACCAGGAATTCATGTAATGCATTCATTTTTTCACTCTATTCTATAAACATATAAAAGAAAGTTGTGTTAGTTACTCCATTTATAACTCAAGAATGGCTGGACCAATTTTTATAATTGATTTTTTGGATTTCTCTTAGTCAGGAATAGGATAATAAGTATTAAAATATAATATTTATCAATAAAAAATGTATATAAATCAAAGCAATAATTTAACTGTTTAGTAACAAAACTCAACTGACTGACAGCACACGACATGATGTCCAAGGTTTTTTTTTTTTTAAATAACGCAAAACGTCAGATGGCCTAATTTGAACAAAATTCAGAACTGCGTGAAGGAAAAAGGCAAGATAGCGACAACAGATGATTTTTATAGGCTACTAGCTGGCCCAACACGCGTTGCTGCATTCTCATAAAAATTCTCCTTGATTTTATTATTCGCCACCTCCTGCTGAGGTTACATTTCAAATTAGGAAAGAAGTTAGTCCTAGGGCTCTTCCAGCTGATCATAGAGCCCTCCTTCGTTGTTTTATTAATCACCACCTCTGAATGAAGAAGCATTTCAAATTTAGACCTCCTATGACTATAAGGGTAGAAGCTAGGTTTTTGATTTTATTATTTGACACCTCCCACTGAGGCTGCATTTCAAATTTCTAGCTGCATTGGTTAGGCTAACAGATCTTTCAACTTGGCATAATTACATTTCATCATACCCAGTCATATGTTTCCTACATATTGCAAGGCTCCGATTGCACGGTGGCCTATATGCAAAGTGCAAAGTCTTTTGCTGTTCAAAGACAGTGTAAATAACAGCTGTTTGGCCGGCAAGTTCAGTAGGTTAGGTCTGTAAAATGGATTAATTAATAATAATTATTAGCTTCCCTATTAAAATTTATGGTCAGAAACCATCCCCAATATTCACACAACATATTCCCAAAGTTTCATGACGATATGTCAAGTAGTTTTGAAGTCTATATGGAACATACATACATACAGACAGACATTCATTTTTATATATTACTAGCTGGCTCGACGCGCATTGCTGCATTCTCATAAAAATTCTCCTTGATTTTATTATTTGCCACCTCCCGTTGAGGTTACATTTCAAATTGGGAAAGAAGTTAGTCCTAGGGCTCTTCCAGCTGATCATAGAGGCTTCGTCGTTTTCTTAATCACCACCACTGAATGAAGAAACATTTCAAATTTAAACCTCCTATGACTATAAGGGTAAAGCTAGTTTTTTATTTATTATTCGCCACCTCCCACTGAGGCTGCATTTCAAATTTCTAGCTAGCACTTCATTGGTTAACAGATGTCATCAATCTGGCATAATTACATTTTATCATACCCAGTCGTATGTTTCCTAAATATTGCAAGGCTCTGACTGCATGGTAGCCTACATGCAAAGTGCAAAGTCTTTTGCTGTTCAAAGACAGCGTAAATAACGCCGCTAAGGGGCCTGCTATAGGATTAAAAACTGTTGACTTCTATCAGCTGTTCCTTTAAGCTGTTTGGCCGGCAAGTTCAGTAGGTTAGGTCTATAAAATGGATTAATTAATAGTAATTATTAGCTCTTCTATTAAAATTTATGGTCAGAAACCATCCCCAATATTCACACAACATATTCCCAAAGTTTCATGCTAATCTGTCAAGTAGTTTTGAAGTCTATAGGGAACATACATACATACATACATACATAGATCCAGACAGACATTCATTTTTATATATAGATAGGCTATTTCACAGCAAAGAATCTACAAATTGCTTTGTATGCTTTCTACTATATTGACATATGATCATGTGATTTGGCCCTTGGTAACAAAACACAACTGACAGAGTGTACGTCATGTTGTCTGTGGGTTTTTTAGCCGGAGGACTAACTTCTATCCTAATAGTCATAGGAAGTTTAAATTTGAAATGTTCATTTAGAGGTGGTGAGTGAGAAAACAACGAAGAGGGGCCTCTCTGATAAGCTGGAAGAGCCCTAAGACTAACTTCTTCCCTAATAGACCTAGAAGGTTTAAATTTTAAATGTAGCCCCAGTCTAATTGAATCAAGGATAGTTTGTTTTGAGGTCGCAATGCGCGATGGGCCAACTAGTATATACTAGAGTCAGGGGTCATTGGCCCGCGACAGCTGAGGCCTTTATTACACAGAACCACTTCAGTCGCGGTCGCAAGCCACAATTTGGGCTAAATTGCATCAGCTCTGAGCATCTGACCGAGCCCAACATGTCAAAGTAAATGAAGTCATTAGAGCGGTTCACGTGGACCACAAAACGTCGACAAAACATTGGAAAATGTTGTTGGCTGTGGCAAGAAATCACAGATTCCTTTCAGATGACATATGCGTTCAATGAAACATAAAAATGAACTGTGAAGGGGTTGGGTTTTGTGATTGTATTTGAATGAGTGTTCTTATTGATGTGAAGTAAAATATTCAAATTGATGCTTTGAAAAAATTATAATTGCATAAAATGTGGATACAATAAAGTTTGCACATAACAATCAGTAAGAAATAATATGAATTTGATACTATAAAATTCATTTAGCCATGAGAAAGGCATTGAACATGAATGAGACACAGGATCTCATAATTGGAATTAAAATATAATATGATGCTTAAAGTAACTAATCTATGAGTATGTTTGATACCCAAAAAGTATAAAATTTTTGTAGTAAATTTAACGACTTGCAGTCAGTTTTATATTGTGAATATATAATAAATGCACTTACATTCGGCTGAACGTTTTTGAGGTATTGAATATCATCTTCAAGGCATCCTAGATCGGCGATGTTGGTTTGTTGGTTCGAAGAATTGTGGTTTTTGTATAATGTGGTCAAAAAGTTTGTGTGATATAAAATGATATTTTTAATTGAGAATGTTTTGTTTATTGTGTGTGGTGTGTTTGTAAATTTCAAATTGTTTTAATTGAGTAGGTTGGTAGTGATGTCACTACCAACCTACACATTCTACATATGAACTTAGAATAGAAACCTACAACACAATAAAAACAAACAGCTCACAACCACACCCACCCATAAATTCAGAAAACCACACCATAAAAGAATTGAAACACAAAGCTCTAACTCACAATCTCACCTATATCAAAGCAGACAAAGGCAACACTACAGTTATCATAAACAATGAAGAGCTCAACAAAAAAACACTTGACTACATAAACAAAAACAACATTAAACAACTACACACCGATCCCACAAATGTTTACCAAACAAAAATCAAACAAATAATCAACAAGACAAATCATATAATTAATAATTCACAAAAAAGAAAACTGAAATAAATACACCCTTCTGCACCATCACTTCAAACACTTCCCAAAATTCACAAACCCAACATACCTATTAGACCAATTGTAAACTACCAAGAAGCACCTGCCTATAAACTAGCAAAACACATAGATCAAACACTGAGAAAACTAATTAATATCAACAACAACACATACTTACATAAAAAACAGTAGCGATCTTATCGCAAAAATAAAAAACACACAAATTCCTCACAACTCCACTCTTGCATCTTTTGATATAACAAACCTATACACCAACATACCTGTCAATGAAACAATAGAAATAATACAGAACATCCTTATTCACAACAACACAGCTACAGAACATATAAATGAAATAATAGACATCCTAAAAATCATCACTCAACAAAATTACTTTACCTTCAACAACAAATTCTACTCACAACCTGATGGACTGCCAATGGGCTCACCAATCTCAAGCATATTTGCTGAAATCTATCTCCAACACTGCGAAAACACTCATATACTCTTTAATAACAAATTTTCACAGAACATAATATACTGGCACAGATACGTAGATGATGTTCTATTGCTATACAGAGGAAACAAAAGACAATGTGAACAACTTCGATCATACATAAACAAAATACATAAGAACATTCAATACACAGCTGAATATGAGCAAAACAATTCAATAAACTTCCTAGACCTCTCAATTACAAAGAACACAAACCAACAACACAGCTTCAACATCTACAGAAAACCAACAATGACAGATACCCTAATACACAGCACCTCCAATCATCCAACACAACACAAACACTCAGCATTCAGGTCAATGCTACACAGACTCAACAACACACCGCTATTTTACCGACAATTACCACACTGAACTAAATACAATAAAATACCTAGCACAAAAAAACGGCTACAAACACGACCTAATTGACAAACTCAATCATAAAATAAGAAACAAAAAACAAAACACCAACACCACTGACAAAAAATACATCACAATGACATACATTAATCCACAATCACACAGACTAGCAAAAATCTTCAAAAAAGCCGGCCACACCATCTCATTCAGAACAAAAAACAAAATAAAAAATGCACTTACACTCAAAACCACACTGAACACAAACAAATACGATCTCCCAGGGATCTACAAACTAAACTGCTCTGATTGTAACAAATTCTACATAGGACAAACAGGCCGCACATTCAAACAACGTTACAAGGAACACTTTCAAGCCGTGACATCCAAAGCTGAATCGAATTTTGCCGACCATATCATTCAAACTGGACACACTTTTACTGACATCAGTACCAACCTACACATTCTACACATAAAATCTAAAGGACATGAACTCAACACCTTGGAACAATTTGAAATATACAAACACACCACACACAATAAACAAAACATTCTCAATGAACAACTAAATATTTTAAATCTCACAAACTTTTTGATCACATTTTACAAAAATCACAACACTTCTAACCAAAAAACTGACATGATGATCTAGGAACCCACGCCTCTGAAGATGGATCTCATAGATTCGAAAGTACTCGGCCAGATTAAGTGAGTTATTATACTTATTCTTAACAAATATTTGACTGCAAGTCGTTAAATTTCACATGAAAAGTTAATATTAACAACGCAGTTCGTCATGGAACAAGAAATCCAGGAATTTAATATAGACATTTGAAAATACATACTGTTGAAAATAATAAAAAAACATTTTTTGAATATGTATAGAATAAGTAAGTACACTCACCAATCCATTTCCAGGAAGCATGAATTGTACATAGTGGAATTTAATCAAAGTATACTCAGTAGCAACATTTTTCAACTGCCTTCACTAGATTAATTTCAATACCTTTTACACACGAAACTATCAGATTAAACACAACATAATTTTGTAAATAACTTACATAGGATGGAAGGATGTGAAAGTCCAGTATTCCTACATAATGACGAGTTCTTAAAATTCTATTTTTAGTAACCTGCATTCAATTTCCTACATGTGTTTCTACCTCTATTAACTGTCTACCACCCTAACTTCTACCTACCTGAATCTTTCATTATTTTTTGTTTTATTGACCTTCCTGCTGAAAATAAACAATTACTTGGAAATTACTTTGTGGACTTCCTATACATACTACATTTTGTAAGTTGAAGTGAAGAGAAAACTTCGTTGTTGAGAGGTCCGAAATTCGTTACATAGAGGTAAATAAGCAGTAAAAATTCTAAAATGTCATGGGACAAGGTAAAAATTCGTTAGAGGATTTTGTTATTTGGAGGTGCGTTATATAGAGGTTCGACTGTATGTCGTTATGGAAAACATCACAGATTGAATATATTATGATTCATGTTGTTTGACAACTATGTATTTTACAAATTTTACAGGCATTATGACGTAGATGAAAATAATATCTTGTCTCCAGATGAGCTAGTTAAGATGTTTGACACCCCCGCAATGCCAGAAGAACTTGCAAAAGAATTGAAAGAAGAACTAAAAAAATCAAAAGGTGAATCTAAATCAACAGGTGCAATAGAAGAAGAAAAAAAAGAATATAGCGTGGCTTTCGTTGGTAAGTTCTTTTAAGTATGGTACCTACAGAAATAAAAATCTGGTGTTGCTCACCTAGACCATTCTGATATAAGATAGGTTGTGCAAATCTATGCTGAAACCTCACCGTTAATGTTAAAAACTACAATAATCAGTTTCAAGGCTCAAAAATTATATTTTGTTCAGGCAAAGTGAATGAAGAATTGAATCTCAATGGTTGACTTCATGGGAGCCTTGTCATTGACCGGTAAATGTTACTGGTGGCTTCTGATTAGTCTATTCAAATTTTTCAATATCTATTAATTTTAACTTGTTATGTGAATTTATCGACTTGCAGTCAAATAGTATTTGACTGCAAGTCTTTAAATTCACATAACAAGTTAACATTAACAACGCAGTTCGTCATGAAGCAAGAAATCCAGGAGTCTATTATTTGAATAGACCAATCAGACGCTACTGGCAACATTTACCGTTTACTGCTACAGCTCCCAGGAACTCAACCATTGAATGATAGGTCATTTTTCTCAGCTCATTGAGGTTGTCCAAATTCATAATCTAATATCAAAACTGACACTGTTCTTCTATTTAAATTATGATTTTTACTGGAAGGATGCATTTCGTTTCTGTTTTGAAAAACAAAATAGCACTACATTATGTAGGTTTATTCATGACACATAAAGGCAAGTGTGCCTAGTGAAATGCCATAGTGTGGAGCATGGTAAAAGATAAGCTAATTAGATTACACTAAAAAGAGTAATATTAGCACTGATCAATTGAAGCAGTAGCAGCAGTTTAAAATTAAAATACTGTATATCTAATATATTAAACAAGTTTTTGACACTATTTTAATTCTCTACTTTTTTATTTTTCTTGTCTTTGAAGTGAATTTCATGAAACTGACAGAAATCACTTTGATACAACAACCAAATACCTAACCTTTTCAATATTACAGTACAGAAATAATATTGATATTAAAAAGAGAGAAATCTCTTGAAGTTACATTACTGCACATATTTATTATAGCCTGGGCAGTAGCGGCTCATGGTCAAAATTGTTGGAAGGGCTCCAGGGGTCTAGAATACCCCCAGTCAAGATGGGGTCCCTTTCCACAAGTTTTATTTAATTAGCCCTTTGAGAGAATAACTCTAAACGATTACGAGGCTGTTCAAAAAATGTCGAAGCCGGGCTCTGGGGTGTGTATCATACTAGAGTCGTAGTGTAGCATTCTACGCAATGCTATGCAGGAATGCTTTGTATCATTGGATACGAGCAGTTACTAAACATAGGAAGCTCACCGCTGATGCATGATACAGTCAACAATCTATCTATATAACTCTAATCAATGATTAAAGACTTATAGAATATTAGAATATTTTCGCCCGAATATTGCAGCTAATGGGATCCGGGGTGTGGCATTGTTCAGTATCTTCCCGTTAATTTATGAACGCAATTTGAACATGACACCCTGTATGAAGCATGAGGAATTCGAGAAAAATACTATCGACCACTCAGGTGCCCCCCTTTTTATTTTGGAGGGGGGCTTTTTTTGAAATTTGAGATTTTTTCATCAAACTTATTTTTTCCGGATTCTCTGAGAAAAATCAAATCGAAAAATATCGGGGTTGGTCGCATTCGCAGCAGAACTGAGCTCAGGGGGCAGGAAAACAAATCCAAGATAAGGGACTAGATTATTTTCGCCCGAATATTGCAGCTAATGGGATCTGGGGTGTGTATCATAGTAGAGCAAGAGTGTAGCATTCTACGTTGTGCTAGAATGCTAGATTGCTCCGTATAATGTTGAAGAACCAGTTACTAAACATAGGAAGCTTACTAAACATAGGTAGGCGCCTAGGCGGTGCCCCGCTGCACATTTTTGGCTTGTGGCCCCGCTACAACCCTTCATTAACTTATAAATAATAAACTCTCATAAGGTTTCACTAAATATAAGCATTAATATACTCTGTATCGCTTTTGACAGTGTAGGGGTTACGGAGCATGGGAAAATTTTACAAAAATCAAGTATATCTCTGTTTTTATCATTAACCTTCCCATGAAAATTCAGAGTAATACATTAAGAATTAAACGAATTACAAGCATTTTTTTAATTTGCTCACATTTCATGGTCAAAATTGTACTTTACTATGCTTTTAAACACATAATTTAAATTTCATTTGAAAGTTTTGATTCAGTATTTGGATTATTTGAATTGAATTTTTTATTCATTGAACATGATCGGTTACTCACATTACGTCATTTTAGGTTGAAAAGGCATTTTTTAAATCAAGTCCTTAGACCAGTGAGTCACAAGCTGCTAAGAATATTCCCGTTGGTAACACGTGTGATTCCTGACAAGGTCTGGCATACTAAAAATTTGAATTTTCTCATTTCTGCTGGAGTTAGTTGCCCACAAGTTTCAAACAAACTAAATTCGTTCATTGTTTAAATAAAAATACTTCTGTATTGCAGATTGCAGTATTCATTTTTGCAAGAAAGGTGGAATGAATACTCTCTCTTATTACTCACTCCCTCTTGCTCTTCGATCACATGCTCTCTCTCTCTCTCTGCTAACAGACCTAGTAATTTTTAATAGTACAGTCGATGAATACAGATACTATCTGATAGTATCTGTATTCATTGGTACAGTATAACTTCGACGAATAAATCTATCAATCTATCTCTCATTCTCTCTCCCTCTCTCCCCCTCTTTGGTCTACTTTGTCGATTGTGAGCTGTGATGAGTCATGCATAGAATCAGGGAGGGAGGTCAGTCATCCTCGTCCGCTAACTTAAACCTAAAACTTTTTAAAATTACATTAAATTTAAAAAATGAAACATTGTTACTACCACTAGCAACAATTCAATGGTTTGATTTAATATTTAGGATATGAAACCGTTTTATTTTTCTGCCTGTTATCCTTAAACATTTCCATTCTTTTTCAAGAAGTAGGTTTATTTTGAAGGTATAAAAATTGTACTGCACTTTTTAAGATAGCAGGTGAAATGTTTTTGTAAACTATAAAAAATTACAGTTCAAGCTGTGACATTAATCATGTAAAAATCATCGAAATCGGTTCAATAGTTTTCGAATAGTTCATGCACAAACATAAATGAAAAAAAAAATGATAGAACAGGTCGAATTGAGAACCTCCTTCTGTTTTGGAAGTCAGTTAAAAATAGATTATAAGCACTTCAACTTACTAGTTTTTTTCAGAAAATATTCAGACATTTGTTCACTTATTGGTATGTATTAATACTGTCCTGTATATAAATAAAAAAAAATGTAAAGAAGGCTTTATTCGATTTTATTTTACCATTCGTTAAAAAAAAGTATATTGGTTTTGGTTGTTGTAAGCTTCATACAAAATGGTTGGAGCAAATCGAAACTAGTTTATAGGAAATTTAGAGTAGGCAACGAGATTTTAACAGGGTGGGGCGTGTGGGTGAGGGAATGTTTAACTAGGCCTCATTAGAAAATAGAGAGGGTGGTTTATAAGAATGAATGAGCGTTCCCACACCTAAAATTTTAGAAATTAAGCAAATAATTAGAAAATAAGCAAGTGACTGTACCTCTTCTTTGGTTGGTACTATCGGTTTCATTGTGAACACAATTTTTTTTTAAATTGCGAATTATGATGTTATATATTCAGGTGCCTAATTATTCCACATTTTTCGTATTACCTTCAATAAATATAGTATGAAATTTACCACCTTGTCGCCTACATCATCAATTGCCTGGTTTGATCTTGGGTACCTATTATTCAGGATATTTTTAAATCCCAAATAACTATGCCCTTTGGTAGATGTATGCATCACGGCTCATGCACACATGAGTTAGCCTGCTATAAGTGAAAGCATGCTCAAATGCAATGCAATTAATAACTAATATTCTTATTTCAGGAGGTGATAAATCATATTTTGTAGAAACTGTTCGAGGGTTGTAATAGGCAAGCGTTACTACAACAAACTCAAGTGATTCCCATAGAACTGATTTATCTTTATGTTCATTTTTATGATATTCCAACAACATATATTCTTTGAGGGTGATATTCAGAGCAGAGGGTGAACGAGAATATCCCTCAGAGATTTATATAGCGAGTGTTGTAACTAACAAGTATTACAACTCACTCAGGATTGAATCTGTGAGGATATTTCTTAAAGTCGCGTTTACACTGGAGTTGCAAACACGTGTTGACGACAAAATATTACTGATTTTTGTTGCGTAAATGAAAACAGCTCTAATTTTGTCTGCAACAAAACAAGTTGCAGACCGATTTGGGGTGTCTGCAACTAAATTTTTGTTTTCCACCAAGAGTCGGTAAAGATCAAAGAATTGCAACAAATGTTGGCAATATGTGTCGTTGACAAAAGTTGCAGTGACAAATTACGGTGCAACAAAAGTTGCAGACATTCCCTCAGTCGCCCCCTCCACCAGCCAGTACCACGTGACTGTCCTGGCGCTGGCGATGCCGCATTCAGAATCGCTCACTAGGCGGATATAGTTCAATCAACGCTACGCTAGTGTCGCTAGTGTTGCCTTTCTGTTGCAGATAAAAGTTGCAGTGGAACAGAAGGGACAATATATTTTGTCTGCAATAAAAAATCGGCAACAAAATGTTGCAGACAAAAAATTGCAGACTAAATGTCTGCAACTCCAGTGTAAAAGCAGCTTAAGAGTAAGGATTATTTAGGACTTGCTAGAATAATCGACTTGCACCAGAGGCGCTCTATCAACTGGCTATCCGGAAAAACACATTGTAATATAAATTTAGTGCATCACAGCCTGGTTATTCTAGCGAGCACACAAATTTCAGTGTTTTATCCCATAGGAGAAAACGCAGTTTGACAAAGTGACCGTCGAACATGGACTTTATATCAATAGAATAAAATAGAGTCTGACACTAACTATATCAAATTAAATATGTTTTATTGTATAAAATGGCATTCACGGAATACAGCATAATATTATAAATTGGAGCTGGAGTTATTTTGGAAATGTTACGATAATACATTTTATCTAATCTATAAACGTCTTGATGGTGGCCTCTGTTGTTAAGACTCTAGCGCTCCATTTGAGAAAAAAATTAGGTGGACAAGGAGAAGAAAAAGGATAAGAAGTGTAGAGGAGGAGGAAGGAAGTACCGTAAATTTTGAAAAAAGGAGATAGTTATGATGATGACAGAGAAAAAAGAAGTACATATTATTTTTCTGAAGATGAAGCTCACATAGGTTTAAGGCCTGTGGGTGGGTAATGAGCTGGACGATGGTGATTGATGAGTTGGACCTACAGTTTTAGGTGGGTTCCGAACCACCGGGAAGTGATTTTACAGCAGAGAACAGAGTCTCTTTTGCTGGCCAATCCAATCGGTCATCCTTACAAAGAGGGCCCAGCAATTCGTAGCATATCTCTATCTGATTGAGCAGATACCTGCTACGGCTCACGGCTATCACTTCCCTATGTTATTTTTCCTTGTTCTTGGTTTTATTTTTTTCCTTTCATTTGATTTATTAATCTCGAATTCCTCAAAATACTATTTATTATACTGAATACTTCGGCAAAGGCGGATATCGTCAAAAGCGTTAAATAGCTGATGGAAATCGAGATTCAAGGAATTCGATATCAATAAATCATAATAAGTTAGTTGACATAAAGTAGCTGTCAATTCAGCAAACTGACAAATATACAGAAACAGAATATATTAATTTCGAATTCCTCAAAGTGCTTTTAATTCATACTGGAGACTTCCACAATGGCAGGTATTGACAAAAGCATTGAATAGCTGATGGAAATCGATGAATGCTGCTGAACAAAAATATCAGTCACCACCGGGTATCGAACCGCAGACCTCCCGATCGTCGGTCAGGTGCCTTAACCACTAGACTACATAGTGACCCTTTTCGGAAGTCTCCAGTATAAATCAATAGCACTTTAAGGAATAATTCGAAATGAATAAATTCTGTTTCTGTAATAAATCATGTTCTACGTATTTGTCAGTTGGATAAATTATTGTCAGCTCCTTCAAAACCAACTCCTTTTATTTCCTATTTTTTCTCCTCTTCTATTTCTTTAAGGAAAATTGTATCTATTTTATGATAATTTCAATCTGGTTATTTTCAGAATACTACCATCGTGTAGCAGTACTAAGCAAATTGAGTGAGGAATGGTCAATGACACTTGGACAACTTCGCTTCCTAAATGTACGGAAAAACAAAGAAGGTGATGATGATGATGATGGTGAAGAAGTAGAAGGAGAAAAAGAAGGAGAAAAAGAAGAAGAAAAAGAAGAAGAAAAAGAAGAAGAAAAAAAGAAAAAAGAATAGTATTTTTATTATTATTCACAATGTACAACACATTGAAGTGTAATCATAGCTTAAGGTGATTGTTGGTGATCAATTCAGTTCTATGAATATTTTCATTTTTGTGGGGTTTTATTTATTATTATTATTGATACAGTCAAAATAAAGTTTGTTGTTTTGTTGCATATTGTTACAAGGAGTATTTAATTATCAAATACCCTATTTTCCACATATTATTTTTATTTATTTGTTGTTTTTTGTTTTTCTATTTTATTGATGAAGTCCACATAGGTCCGAGACTTGTGCGTTAGCAATGAGATTAATGGTGCGTTGGTAAAGAGATGAAATACGAGAGGCGGCTCTTGGGTTCGAATCTCATTGGATGTTTTTCATCATTCACCTCATTACCCACGCACAAGTCTCCAGACTCACGTGGGCGTCATCCGCAATAAAAAAAGAATGATGGGCGTATAAGGTTTACTAGCGGGCTGCCCATTTCCTTTAAATCTGGATCTCTGGAAAGTTCAGTAAATATTATTTATTTCTATTGATAATTGACCAAACGGAGTGAGGTCTATCCTTTAAGACGCTCGGAATTTTCTCGTGTCAGTCTCACGATTACGGACAAACGCCTAGACCAATTGTTATGATTTATCTTATGGATGTTCCAGCTATTCCTAGGCAGTGGCGTAGCCCATGGGACCAGGCCCCCCCGAAATTTCAGAAATAAAAAATTCTTAAATAGCTAATAGATAAAGACTTATTAAAACAGAATTTATTAATTTCGAATTCCTTTAATTGCTATTACTTTATACTGAAGACTTCCGCAATGGCGGATATTGACAACAGCATTGAACAGCTGATGGGAATCGATGAGTCGCTGATGAATCGTCAGTTTATTCAATTGTCAGACACTTCAAACTAACTTGTGAGATACGAGCCGATATGGCCAAGTTGAAAATGAATGCTGCTGTACAGAAAGGTCTCCATGGTCTAGTGGTTAAGGGCGCTCAACCGGCAATTGAGAGGTCCGTGGTTCGATTCCCGGTGGTGACTGATATTTTTGTACAGTAGCATTCATCGATTCCCATCAGCTGTTCAATGCTGTTGTCAATATCCGCCATTGCGGAAGTCTTCAATATAAAGTAATAGCAATTAAAGGAATTCGAAATTAATAAATTCTGTTTATGTTTATTTGTCAGTTTATTCAATTGTCAGTCACTTCAAACTGACTTATTAAAGCCGAAGGATTCTATCTGTTGTATTATAACGAACAGAATACAGAAACCCTGATTGTGTAATAGTCAAATTAATGTATTTTTCAAATATTGTCTCAATATTTACACATATAGAAACTTCTAGATTCTTTATTTAGGTGCTCAAATGGATAATTTTGATGTAAATTGAGCTGCGAAATCGAATAAAACATGTTAAAAAACTGTAACTCCCGTAATTATTGACATATTACATTAAATAAAACGCATTTTTTTCAAGTTTGAAATAGATTAACTTTTGATGTTGAAGATCCATCTTGTTTCCACTAATATGTAATATAAACTTAATAAAACAACTTTTGAATGGAAATTAACTCACGTTATGGCGTGACGGCCGTTTTGCTCTGTTGTCTAGAGCATCGTCAGACGACCCAAAGTACACTGACTTCAAAGAACTTTGAAACGGCCGTCACGCCATAACTTGAGTTAATTTCCATTCAAAAGTTGTTTTATTAAGTTTAGATTAACTTTGTTAATTATTGATAAATCACTTTTTTGAATGAACTCATCTTGTAGAAAATTTAGTTTTGAAGTTAAAATTCCCACTAGCCTAAACGCACCAAAAGTTCATGAAATCGAGATTTTATAAATGAAAACACACAAATAAATGCAAGCAAAATAGCCACAGATATATTAGTACAGTAAAACCTGTCTAAGACGGACCCCTTGTAAGACGGAAACCTGCTGAAACGGAATGTTTCATCCGGTCCCTAGGAATTTTGTACAGTATAATCACCCTGTCTAACCCGGAAACCTGCCAAAACCGAAATTTTTTTTCAGTCTGGTGGAGTTCCGCCTTACACAGGTTTTACTATATCAGACCTAATTATTTGAAACCTGGCCACCTAGGTTCTTGGGTAGTAATTTTTCAAAAATTTCTATTGAACTTCAGATTCCAACAAGTTGTCTAGATTAGCATTTTACACCACTAAATTTTAGTACCTAGGAATTTTGTACAGAATAATCACCCTGTCTAACCCGGAAACCTGCCAAAACCGAATTTTTTTTTCAGTCCAGTGGAGTTCCGCCTTACACAGGTTTTACTATATCAAACCTAATTATTTGAAACCTGGCCACCTAGGTTCTTGGGTAGTAATTTTTCAAAAATTTCTATTGAACTTCAGATCCCAACAAGTTGTCTAGATTAACATTTTACACCACTAAATTTTAGTCCCTAGGAATTTTGTACAGTATAATCACCCTGTCTAACCCGGAAACCTGCCAAAACCGAAATTTTTTTCAGTCTGGTGGAGTTCCGCCTTACACAGGTTTTACTATATCAGACCTAATTATTTCAAACCTGGCCACCTAGGTTCTTGGGTAGTAATTTTTCAAAAATTTCTATTGAACTTCAGATCCCAACAAGTTGTCTAGATTAGCATTTTACACCACTAAATTTAAAAAAAATCCGTTTTTTTTATCATTTTTATTATGACCCATGCACCTATTGTTCTTGTATTACAATTGCACATTCAATTTTTATATTATTAAATTGAAGAATAATTATTAAATGGTCTCTGCTTTATTTCAAGCTCTTAGCTTATTAAACCTACCTCTGGTATCTCATTCTTTTGGACTCACTCCTATTACGGATTGAGGCCTGGTCCTACGGATTTAATTTTTAAACCCACGTTTATGTATGGTGCTGTGCTTAGTATTTGTCCACTGCTCTCCTAGCACAACATTATACATATACATTATTGTTAGTAGTTGTGTCCCCTAATTACTTATACAGTATAAGCCTTACTGTTTATCATATTACCTTATTGCTATTGGGTGTATTTTCTAACTGCCTATGTAGATGTTACGGATTGCAGATGTATTTTCCAACTATACCTATACTTTACTGATCTTGGGGGTATTTTCTAACTACACATATACTTTACTGATCGTGGGTGGCCACCCCTTAAAATTAAGCAATTCAATAAACTATAATACAGTATAAATCATATTAATACATTATATTTAAAATACCGTATATATTTTTCTATTCAATAATTCAAGTTTCTATTTATAATAAATACTCAAAAATATTCATTTTTCTATCCACCTATCTTTTCTATCCAACTACTTACTTTACTTTCATCTTTTCTATCCAACTTCATCCACCATTTCAATGGGGTTTTTCTAATCAGAAAATATACATTATACCAACTAATGTGGCTGAACCGCCTTATAACTTTAAGTTCATAATTCTTCTCTATTAAGAAATTTACAACAATCAACATTATTTATTGATTAAATATTCATCAAATATTTTTCCCAATGTATCCTATTATCATGTTGTGTAGACGTTATTCCAGTTCCTCACTGGCAGTAATGTAAGTAGTATATACTACCTACATGAATAAATTGATAAGCTTAAATTCCAGTAATCTAGGCTTGGCAATAATGACTCTTTTCAATGAGTCGTTCGATCGCCCTCACTCTTATAAGTCAGTCATTCATTCAAACTAGTTGAAAAATGAGTCATCAGCAATGCTCGTGCTCATCCACTACCATTGCTTGATCAGCAGCTAAGCGCTCTCTCGCTCACTGAGCACTCATACACACAACAATAAACAGCCTTGTCATATGTCTGGCGCCTCAATATGAATAATTCTCAGAATCTGAGTCATCAGTTTAATATTCCAGAGCACAGTTCACTTCACAGTTCAAAATGCTCATTGAGCGGGGAGGTGAGTGCTCTTGTCTATCAGTGCCTATAGCTAGGGCTCTATAAATACTATAAAGTCTTTATAGAGCCTTACCTATAGCAGGCCGCTGCACTGCTCTGCTAATTCAAGGAGCGCTCACTAGATGGTGTGTTGACTGTATTCCGTAAAACACAAACGCAGTTCAAAAATGAACTACCTACTTTCTGAATTTGAGCTACTAGTTCGTAGTTCATTTTAAAGAGTCAGTTACTTTGAACGACTCGCTCAATCTGGTCACATCTCTACAGTAATCATCTCACATATCTCATCAAAATTTATTCTAATAGTTCAATTACATGTTCATACTCATTTAATAGAATAATTGCTCTGTAGGATCTTTGTAGTCTATCATTCCAATAGTAAAAATAAATCCTAAAGCTTTTCTCTCGAATCATTAAACTAGCACCTAGTTATTCTAAAAATAAAATTGTATTAGATACAATCATATCAAAAATCAAATGCGCATCAAACAAAAAAAAAAAAAAAAACAAACAGAACAAATCCAAACATATCGGCTTCCATCTTTGTGCATCATCAGTAAACAAACAAATCATAAAAATACTTTTTTTCTATTGGTAACAAACTGAATAATTCTCATACCTGCTCTTTATTTATAACTTTTCTTTGCCTGTATTGATATAATATTATTACAATGATCAATGTCATGTCAATTTGCCTAAATACTGAACTAATGACATGATAGGTGGACTATGCAAGGTCTCCATACCTTGATATCTCACTAAGGCCCATGTTATACGTGCAGCTTTGATGCAACAGATAAAACGCTGATGCTGATCATAAAAAACAGAGCTGTTATACGAGCAGAAAAAACGCCGCATCGTCGATGCAAACGCTCAGTGGTGAGCTGTTATATGAGCAGAAAAAACGCTGCGTTCGGTAACGAGGTCGCCCAAAGGTCCCGAATATCGAGACAAGAGAAACTGAAGGGGACCCCGCCAAACTTGACTGGCGACCAAGCTGCTGGCGACAAGCGTGGCTGGTTTTCCAGCCCACGGTGACGTTGCATGCACCGCCAACCTGGCACACTTAGGAATTCAGCCCACTGTGATGACGTGCAGCTTTGGCGCCGGGTGACAAAATCGGATGAGTGCCAGTTTGTCGTTGCATGCACCGCCAACCTGGCTCACTTAGGAATTCAGCCCACGATGTCAAAGTTGCACGCCATCAAGGTGGGCTGACGACAAGCTCGGCTGGGAACGGGGAATTGGCTATATCTGGAACTCACTGTATGTCAGCCGGAGGAATTGCCTATATCAGGAACCGGCTGTATCGTCGCTAGCTGGAACTCACTATATCTGACATCACACCTACGTTACAGCGTACTGTGACGGTTGCAGGTGGGTCTACTTCACAGCGTACTGTGACGGTTCCACAGCACCAGGTGGAGCCAACGATACGGCGATAGAATACCAATACTATTCATTCATCTACCCCAGTGATAGACAAACTCTGTCGGTGAGCGCGCCCTGTTTTTTTGAATTAACATAATTTAAAAAAAAGTGACAGAGTATAAACGTTTTTTTACCAGGCCATTGTTAATATAAAAGCTGAATACCACTGACTGACTAATTGATCACTATTTCTTGTAAACTATGTGGCTAGAAGTTGAAATTTGGTGCACATGTTCAGTTAAGATCCCTAGATGCATACATACTAAGAGCAGGTTTTACCTGAAATCCCATAGTTGACTTTTTTAATTACTAACCACCTTTTCTTAATCATTGTTATTAATTGGTTTTTGTAGTTTATTGAAATCTCTTTATTAGCTGATAAATATCCATTTATCTGTTTTTAATTGCTTATTTTTCTGTAAGACATTACTGATCAGTGAGTGTTGTGATTATTTGTGTAAATAAAGTGCGAGTGATAAATTTAAGTGTTACCAGCGTTATTTTAGACATAGAACCCATAACAGTATATTACCATTTACAAAGTAATGGAAAGTGTAGAATGGTTGTGTAGAAATCAAAGTCAATATTTTTCTTCATACAGTATTTTGAATTCAGTCCCTTTTGAACCATCCAGTTAAATCGTCCGGTAAATTGGCCTAGAGTAAACCATATATATATATATATATTAATTGAGTTTGTGATTGTGAGTTCTATTATTTGGAGTGCTATTTTTTTCATTTCTATTCTATTTTTCAACGTTTATGGTATTGTGTTCATGGAAATCGAATAAGACGCTCAACCGGCAATTGGGAGGTCCGTGGTTCGATTCCCGGTGGTGACTGATATTTTTGTACAGTAGCATTCATCGATTTCCATGACCTATTCAATACTGTTGTCAATATCCGCCATTGCGGAAGTCTTCAGTACAAACTAATAGCAATTAAAGGAAGTCGAAATTAATAAATTCTGTTTATGTATATTTGTCAGTTTATTCAATTGTCAGCCACTTCAAACTAACCCTTGATATATCGGATAAATTATGTGATTATTTTATAAGTATATAAATAATAGTATTGGTTCAATTGTGTCAGTTCTCCCAATGCAGTTCAAATTATTCTGTGCCTGTAATCTATCACTTTATAGTGTCGAAATAGTGAGCCGCACTACCTTTTAGATAAAATGGTAAGTAGAGTAAAGATGAGTCTTGTGAACTCCACGAATTTGCCTTTGCAGTCCTATTAAAGTTCTAAAAAAATTCATGAATGTTTTCGTGTGGTGTGGCGGAATAAGTTGGTGGCGTGATGAATGGTCTCTTTCGGTCTGCCATTTCGGTTTGAGTATCTGAATTTGTTTTTATTGTTTCGGTTTGAGTATCCGGAATTGTTTTAGGTGTTTCTGTTTGAGTCTCCAAATTCGTTGTATTTGCTATGGGTGGGAGAAAATATATTAGTTTTGCTGGCTGTTGGTGTTAATAATTTATTTGGTGTATATTGAAGAGTTTGTTCTCCTGTGCTTGTTAGTCTGAAATTTCTTCGCAGATGATTTTCAAGGATGTATAAATCGGAATAGCTATCTTTTAATGTGTCTGAGAGCGGAACCCGATCGATTATGTATTGTATTGCTCTATCACGCTCTTCATGATATTCTGAAATATCATTAAAACTTTCTTTTATGAGACGAAGATAAACTCAAGATCAGCATTAGCGGGAATGTAAAGATAGTATTTTTGCAATAATTGTTTGGCTTTTTCCAAATCAAGTTTACTAGTTTGAATGGTACGTAAATCAGTAATAGATGTCATTTTTAAAAACAGAATTTATAGAAATAAGCGACTTCCTGTAACATGCAACATAATACGTTATGGAAGGTCAAGTACGATACAATATAAATAATGAATGAGAAGCAATCTGTGCTTCTAACATTGTTGAATTGACACTTTCCATGCTCACAGCGTTCACTGTATTGGAATCAATAATAATAATAATAATCATAAGGTATTTTCTACTCTAAAACATTTTTTTTTTTTTTTTAGTTCATTAATAACGTTTAATAATTGACGTTGTTCTATAATTATTTGTTTGTTTTCTTACTATCAACTGACAATATAATAATTCTTTTTTTTTATCAGTATTATTAATTCATCAGTATTATTATTTAGCATGAAAGTTTTTATTTATATTTATTATTTTGTCACTATTATTAAATTTATTATTAATATCATTTTTTGAAATCTAATTTTAATGTTGATTTGTTATTTTAAAAATATTATTGTATAACTGGAAGGGATCAGGAAAGTTCAACGTTTGGAGTCAGATATTGATCCGCTTTAACATTTATTATGATTTTAGTTTAAATAAACTCGGCGTAAACCTCCACCATTTGTAATGATAGCATCACTATCTTTTGAGGTGATCCTCCACTATTTGTAATTAATTATTGAATATAGTTAAAGGACGGCGCCTTTATCATTTGTAGCTTCCACCAGGTAAGGATTCTGCATGAATGATTTTGGTGTAATATTATTATTGCTCTGTGATGTTTTCCATGACGAAATACTTAATGAACAATCATTATTATTGCACCTATTACCCCTCAATTTCCACATCCAACCTTACCCTATATATGAATGTGGGAATCATGAAAGACAGGGCGCGACAATAATGTTTCACTAATTCATATTTCAAGGGCTCAGCATAGCTTTTGATGGTAGAACTTATATTTATAAATATTTGATTATTATTCTAACTTATAAAAGATTTTTGTAAATCAAATAAAATACATTAATTAAATTATTTTTCTTTTATTTGCTCAATATAAAATACAGAATTTTAATTTATTTTCTAATAGTAAACAGACTCAATATTTATTTAATCTCCCTCTTTTATTGAATCAACATTAATTTTTAATTATATTTATTTTATATACTATTAATGGTGATGAAAGACAGAAATTACGATTTAAAATGAAAGCAAAAGGTGAGAAAAGTGACATTATTTAGTATTAAATTATTCTTCCAACTAACATTTTTATTTATTTTTTATAAGGATTAAAAAGATATTTTGGTTTACATTACAAATACTGTATAATATAAACTGTGTTACAATACCTGATTACCAATGGAGAAATTGGGAAATCTCAGACCATCGTTGACCGCTCGCTCCATCAGGCACTAGGTCTGGATGAGAAGTGAAAATCTCCTTGGTCCAGCCATTAGGAAATTGAAAATCGAATTTTTTAAAATGCTGAGTATTCGATCTGATTGTTAGATTCACGGCTCTTTCTCCTTCGTACAAGTTGAGGGAGAAAGAGTGTGACCAGGCCCGTGCTGGACCCATTGTTAGGGCGGTTGATGGGAGTAGGTAATAACAAGAATACTGATGTGACCAATCAGAGAGCAGGGGGGCGTGGTCACATCCTCCCCCCACCTCCTCCTCCTCCTCATCCACCTCCATTGTGTTTTCCATTGTGTAGGCCTTGAGGAGGAGGAGGAGTAGGAGGAGGTGGGGGGGAGGGTGTGGCCTCGCCCCCCTGCTCTCTGATTGGTCACATCAGTATTCCCGTTATTACCTACTGACGGGTCTGGCCAGAGGGCGCCAGCTCAATGCTGGGGGAGGACTAATTATTGTTTTGGGGGGTTCTGGAATATAATAATCATAAAGTGTTAATTGCACATGGGGAAAGTAACAAAAACAAATATGTTCACAAATGTAATGTTCTTTGATTGAATTTACAAACAAACCTGAAGCAGTATTTTTAATTTGGAGCTGGAGGGGCAAATATAATCAATAACAGTGTCCAGTGGCGCACCCAGGGGGGAGGGCTTGAGGTCCTTAAGCCCCCACCCTTAGAACCAAGGTCTTTAAACAATTGTTGATAATTTTGAAAAAAATTCACTGTAGGTATTACCACTTTTTAAGGAGAATAAAGTTCATAACTTTAGCTTGATGTGGGGGGCTTTGGGGCTCAAGCCTTACCTTCAGGCCCTGAAATACTTATCAAAATGTTGATAATTTTCAAACGAATTAACTGTAATATGGATTCTAGGCTGTATATTTTACACTTGTTTAAATAGGATAGCGGTTAAAACAGACCGTTACAGTATTGAGAGGTATATTATGAGTACCCTAGGTGGAAATGGAGTTTTTTAGCCTGGCAGAATTGAATTAGACTAAGTGGCTCCGTTGAGATAACAAAAATAATTCGCTTCACTCATTTATCGATCTGACAATCATGTAATGTAATACAAGATATCTAGCCTCTAGATCCTCCTGAACCTGTAATAAATTTAATGTTACAGTAATATTGTAACTTTTTGGAGGGTTATGGGTTATGAGTGGATGATGATGATTGATGAGTTGGACCAACAGTTTTAGGTAAGTTCCGAATCATCGGCAAGTGATTTTATAGTGGAGAACAGATTATTTCTTGGTGACTGATCCAATCGGTCATCCTTACAAAGAGGGCCCAGGAATTTTTAGCTCATCTTATCTGACTGAACAGATACCTTCCACAGCTCGCGGCTATCACTTCCCTAAAAAAGGTATACAGGTGTTTGCGAAAAAATTCCGTAAGGAATCTGCCAGATAGCAAAAACTTATTCCTTCGAAAACACTTCATTACAGAAATACAGATAGCAGAAGAATGAAGCAATCTTTCTCAGTAATAAATCAATAAATTATAGTACTCATTCAGAAACTTAATGCTTCTAGAGCCCTCATTTAGATAGTGAATTGAATACATTCATTGTGAAATGGGCTGAAAAATCATATAAAACATTAACTACCGTGATTATTGAGTTAGTCTATGAAATTCGCAAAAAATCGAAACAAAGGCGTTTTTTAAATTGAAGGGTATGAACTTGGTTATTGATTGCGAATAGAGCACCCAGACTTCATAAAATCAGAATT
This sequence comes from Conomelus anceps, assembly GCA_948455865.1. NCBI lineage: Eukaryota > Metazoa > Arthropoda > Insecta > Hemiptera > Delphacidae > Conomelus > Conomelus anceps. Next base: position 150,023,923 of record OX418216.1, read on the forward strand.
CAAATTGGATCAAAACACACAAGAATAGCAAGTGGGAAGCATCTGTGCAAAATCCGTGTACTTTGATTCAATAAAACTCGACTAAGCTTTGGGATCGTTCTTAACAGGGCTCAATCATTTCTAAATTGAGATGTACCGGAGCTTTTACTTATGTACCGGGGTCTGGGGGTATGGAATCCCCCCCAGCGAAACGGGGGTCCTCCCCCAGGAAATTTTTGAAAATTACACTTGAATAGGTGCATTTTTTATGCATTTGGTAACACCATGGTTAGTAATATTACATGATATACGAAATAATAAGATTCTGCTGTTTTTAAATAAGGTCTTTTGAACGATTTTTGACAAAAACTTGAAAACCATGGCCTCAAAAGTCAAAAACTTAGTCTGAATTATAAAAAAAAAACAATAATTTCCTTGTTCAGATCTGATTTAAAATAAATTATTCTATTATCGATTAAGATAGCTCCGCTCCAGTGTGCTCCGGCTGAAATTAAACCCTGGTTGTTAACTATTAGGTACATTCACATTTAATTTAAAAAAATAATGATTTCACAAATTTTGAAGGAGAATTTGAAAAAGATTTGGTTCACTACCAATTAAAAACGTGTTTTCATGATCATTTTGTAAATTTTTGTAAAATATCCCACCAATTCAAAGATTAAGTAATCTTGATTTGCATTAAGACTGGCATTTCACGTTCACTTTATTACCCACGCCGAAGTCACAGAATGGTGTGGGCATCATAAAAATGTATAATAGTAGATCTTGTAGCACATTTAGCCAATATTATTTTAATTCAATTTAATTCACACCACCTATATGAAGGCCTTAGAGTTTTTTGAACTTATGATGGAATAGCTGCAATCTTTCACTCTCTTTATTTCTGTAACAAAGCGTTTCCAGACCTTCATTAATTTGATTTTTATGAGAAGATGCTCATGCAGTCTGGCATTATCTTGAACTCTTGAAACACTCATCTGTACAAATAAGACACATTTTGTTTCCCCAGAGCTAATACACTTTAAAAACTCAAGGAACTTTATCGGGCAACAATCTTGTAAAAAAAGCTCAGAAAAATCCCAATTTTACCCCCTCCCCCTCCCAAATAATTTTACCCCCCACCAAACCAAAAACCTGGGTGCGCCCCTGATGGCGTATGGATCTATGGAGTTCAAAATATCAGCTTCTGAGTGCATTTTAACAGTTTTTGTTTGTCGAAGACAATCTCAATCTGGTTATAATTATTTTACCTTCAATGCTTTAAAAGGAAGATATTCTTGGAATTTGAATAATTTTGGGTCCAAATAGGCCAGAGCCTAGCCGAGGGCGGCCCGCGCGGGTACTGGAAGAATCAAGTTCATTCAAATCAAATCAAATCAAATCAAATATGGTTTTATTTCTCCTTCAACAAATACAATATTTATAACGGTATATTCGTATGAAATACAAAATAAACAAAAAAAAAACCGTATACAAACTATTTAATACAAAATATAGTAAGAGAACAAAAATTCCTCACATGGGCCTTACGCCTGTGTGTGAAGAAGAGTCCGCATCATAATTACATAAGAGAAGAATAATAATTATAAAGGAATAAAAAATCTGTGTTGAAAAAGAAATATAAAGGAACATAAAAAAGAAATGCTTCTGGAAGCAGGAAGGGTCCCCCATCCATCAAACACGCGAATTATGGGCACAACTGGGAATAAGTAGTAATTAAAATGTGGTTGAGATTGAATCAATGATAACTTGTGTTTTGAACACAAACCTAACATATTCAGTAGTAGCCTACACCCTACAGTCGCAACACTCAACCCAGCCGCTCGGCTATATCGACGATAAGCCTCGTTGTGAAAATTGTCAGTTTTAGGACAGGAGGGCGCCAAAAATGTCCAGGCTGGAGGGCGCACCGGGATACGTCCCGGTGTCCCGGCGGGCCAGCACGGGCCTGAGTGTGACTTCTCGATTCAAACGTGTTTTTATGTTTTGTAGCCGTGACTATTAAATTTTGTAATATCAGTTTTTGTCATTTATGACAGTAGTTTACGTTTTCTCTTCTGCCTCTTAAGTATAAATTTCTAAAGTTTTTTCTCTTTTCCTGACTTAGTAATTTCGCGGTAATTTAGATAAAATGCTTTTTTATTAAGAATTGTATCTGTGCCTGTGACTGCAAACGAGGCGAATTCTGAGAGAACACATTTTCTGGGAAAAGGAGCGATGGTACAAACAAAAAGGATGTGAATGTGGATCCTATGGAAGACATCAATTATTTCAAGGTTTCTATAGGTTTCAAGATTAATTATTTATAATAATAATAATCAACTCTCAACTATTTCCATTTTTCAGGAGCCCATATAGATGCTACAGCCAAAATCATTAGATTAGCCCCCTTGAAACAATTTTAAAATTTAATAGTTAAAAAGGTGTTTAGCTCTTACATGATTAGAATTGCCCACAAAATAAAAAGACAAGTTTTTCAGGGAGGGGTGCCAAGGGTGAGGGGGGATATTTATATGATTTTCAGGAGAGGGGTCCGGAAAATCGGTTGCGGAGGGGCCAATTGGAAAACGTTACGCCACTGGCCACATTTTATAAATATTTATCATTGGGAAGTACTGACATATTCTAGTTATAAAGTTCCTGAATTTCGAAGTGTTCTTATTATCTGATGTGCATATTCTTATACATTTAATATATTCTGTTGTACTGTATTATGGTGTGGAAATACATTTGAATCTGCCACGCTCAAGCTGTTTTTTACAGATTAGCCAACCTAGTCACAGATCACCTACGACAAAGAAAGTTCGAAATAGTCTCAAATATGAACTATTGAACTTCAAGGAATTTTAAGCATCCTTGAAAAATGAAAGATTTGGGTATCAACCATTTTATTTCGAAATCGAGTAACAATGACTCTCAATAATGTTAATAATGTTACGTACATTGTTGTGTATTGGTATCACTGTCGTTTTACTGGCTGCTGGAATCAACAAACATGGCCGAATTCATCCGAGGCACGGGTATGGTTTTAGCAAAAGAAAAATTTCACGGCTCTCCAAGTACTGGAAGCGACGAGGGCCACGAAGGAGGACTAAACGATGAATTCGATACATTTTTGGGCGATCAGGATGATGGTGATGGAGGAAATACGAACAATGCTGCAGCTCCTCCAGAAACGCAGTAAGGCATCTTGGCACTTCATTCATAAACTAAACGTCATGTTTCATTCACTAGTTCATTTCGTTGGCAACATGAACGAAAGCAAAATAATTTGACCGCATGACTCATTGTATGGCAAGCGTCCAAACCGCAGTGCTTATCTCTTATTATTTTAGCTTGTTAAATTCAACGACAATGTTATTAATTTTTGTTATCTTCAACACATGTACATAAACACACACACTCACATTCGAAAACATAAAAACCTCATGCTATCGTCAAAGCACTGATAAGAACGTCCCGTAGGATGGACATTATGTATGCCGACCTCAGCTTTATCTGTTCCGGTAGATTATTGAAGTCTAAATATAAACTGAGTATTCTAGTCACTGTATTCTGTCTGACTTGTTAGTAACTTATGTGACCGTGTCCCAATTGAATTTTTTACATTTCGTTCAGCGTTTGTTTCTTCTTCGTTACATGGTCGATGAACACTGTATAAGTTGATTCTATTTGTGCACAATTTTATTGATAAATTATACATCCTGTAGTATCGAAGTTGTTATGATTTGTGATGTGCTCCGAAGTGGACGCGTCTGTTCGTCACCGCTATTATATCAAAAACTTCTATCCGTATGTCCATCTTTTATTTTGAATTTAATTTATACGTATGTTTTGCCTTGTTGATCAATATTGCTTCAACTTGAAAATAATCATATTCTATGAGTTCCACTTGGCTGGCAATATTCTTTAGTGAAAATCCAAGAAAGTAAGATAGGTGTAGAATAAATAACAACGTATTTAGGCCTATTCATGATTGATTTTGTGAAAATCCTTATTAAATGCAATTAAACAGTAGTGATAGCATAGATCAGGGAGTAAGTAAGGTGGCGCTTTGATGGTTCGTGTATGGTGATAGTTTGTCAATTCCACGTTTTTGTGTATGCAAACACGTCTGTAGTTGTGCTATCGTCATCAAGCAGTATTCGTCGCCTTAGCCAATTACAGCCATATATTTAGGCAGTCCGCACAAGGAGCGTTTTTCACGCGTGGAGTCCACTCGACGTCTGGAAAACGCTCCATGTGCAGGCTGTCATACATTGACTTTGACGTGCAGGGGTCCATTTCACCAACGAACAAGACTTGTTACTAACAAGTGAATTGTCACAAGTTTACAAGTACTTCGCCTGTCAGCTACAAGTTTTTGTAGGTAATCAACACTTGTAGCGGTGTCTCTTTTTTCATCTTCATTCTTCATCCTCCTCCCCAATCCCTTATTCTTTAGCGCTAGAGTTTCATCGTCAGAGAACTGCATCTAGATGTTCATATATCTACCACAATCAGGTAGGTAGTCCATTCGCCCTAGGTTTCAAATCTACAAGAAAGTAGAAACCAATCAGTCAAAACAATTGAAGAAACTACAATACCAGTATCACCAATATTAGAAAGAATTATTTATGTATTCAATTATTTATTGAGATAAAGATACAAGGAATGCAAAGATGCAACTGACTTAAGCCCTTATACAGAGGCACTGCAGTCGTTCGCCACAATCTAGGTTAAATTAAATCCGCTGAGCAAGCTCAACAATGTCAAAGTAGACGAAGGCATTAACACGTTCAGAATCATCAGCTGGTGTAATTTATCCTTGATTGTGGCGTGCGATCGTGTCTGAAGTGGTTCTGTATAATAAGTCTCTTACCTCGGTTGCACAAACGTCCTATCATAATGATGGTTCATTATATGTCCACTGCTATGTGAAAGGATATGATTAGACCTTTATACTTGCTAACATTGAATGGTGGAGCAGATGCCATGAAGTAAATAATTTATTTGTGTAAGTAGTGCACAAAGTAGCTCTTTGCTGCACGAGAGAAATGCATTAAGCTCGAGCTGAAGGCGAATGCGGAAAGTTTCTCGAGAGCAGCAAAGATACTTTCTGCATGAGTTAATGATTTACTGTTAATGTTTTGTACAGTTGGCACACCTGGAGTACGGCAAAGTAAAATAGTGAGGAATCAGCTGTTTAGCGTGATATAATGAGTGCATAAATAGCCACTTTTTGTTGGGTAACTGTATGCAAATGTATAAAGGTAGTTCCATTATTCACACACATGCACCATGTTGTTATAAGTCAACTTAGCATAACCTAAAACAAGCCAATGGCCAATGCTAGTCACTAATGCATATATTTTATAATTCTAAAAGCTAATTCACGATCCAAACCATGTAATAATATGAATTATTCAATTTTCACGACGAATCATTTTTCTAATTTATGTGCTATATTTCATTTTCAGCTGAACTCAGAATTTTACATTTTCTGTTGACTGCATTGTAATCTAGCTATCATTGCTCCAACAGAACACTTTTATACCAAATAATGGCTCATTTTTATACTAAATTATTGATTGATAGTAGCCTGGTATAAAAGTGGAACGTATAATGAACCATCATTATGATCTCCAAAACTGCTCTCTTTGCAAATTTCGACATGGTTACATTCTCCAAAACTTTGAGGTTAGTTCGCAAAGACTAATAAAAATATGAGAAATAATTTATTTTACAAATTATTAGAAACAAATGAATAAATTTGTGTTTGTGTTTAGATGGTATCACGGACGCCTGGACCGTTGCACGGCGGAGGAGCGGCTGTGGTCGGCGGGGGACATGGGCAGTTATCTGGTGCGGGAGAGTGACCGCAAGCCCGGATCCTATGTGCTATCCTACCTTGGACGCACCGGCATAAATCATTTCAGGTGAGACCTGTATTAAAAAAATCTGATTATGGTTGAGTTTATAGAAGCCTTATCAGTTACAGGTAAATTGAATTTTTCCAGAAAATAAGGCGTCTGGTTGGTATATTCCAGTGATGGGCAAACTACGGCCTGCGAGCTGGTTTAATCCGGCCCGCAACATGCTTTTGAGTACACACTAAAATCTCATGTGTATATATTAAAATATATATATAATGTAATGCGAGATATACGTTTTGCGTTGCTGAATTTAAAAATATATTATAGCTTCTGAGTTTGTGTTGAGAGTTTAAAATGTGTTATTAATGAATTGGGGTAGGTACAGCTTACAACGGAACATCATCAGGGAGAAGGACTCAAATTTCATTTGAATTGAATTTTCGCTGTTGAATTATGATGACGGAGTTATAATTGTCATAACAAGTTTCGCGCCTCTGTTCACTGTTGTCAGTGGATAAGTTGTCATATGTTGAGACCAATACATGCTTGAAATTGGTCAAAAATTACAAACATTATCTAGTTTCATTATTGATCATTCAATACTAAAAGGCCCTCACATTGAAAATTATTAGTATTATTATTTTAATAAAAAAATGTTCAACTTGATTGTTTGGTCTGAATGGAATTGTGGAATTATTCTTATCCAGAACAAAAAGGAAGTAATTAAGCTTTTAAATTTTTTAGTAAAATAAATACCAGACGTCAGTGAAAGTCAAAACAACGAAAACAATCTTATTGGTTCGTTTTCAAACTAAATATAAAAATGTATCTATTGAAATAGCTATCATGATTATTAGTGAGACATTCAATATAAATAAATAAATAAATTAATATTTTATTGCAGTAACAAATGAGAACATCATATGCGTCAAACTATAATAAAACCAGTAAATAATAAAAATACACAAATGAAAGTACAACTACAGTATAATGGATTTTTTAACGATTATAAAAATCCTCTATTTTTATTTCTCCTAGAACCAAACGAAATTAATGTTATTTAATCTTCTAAAAGTAAGTTATTCCTGCTCAAAATTAATCTGAAAAAATTCATCTATTTCATATATACAATTATCTGTTAATATTGTTTTTAATTTACTCTTAAATCCGGCACTTCACTAACTGTTGAATAGAGGGAGGGAGAACATTATAAAATCTTATTGCCATATAATGAATGGTTTTTTGAGTTCTTCTGTAATTGAACCTGATCAAACTTAGAGCACTCCTATTTCTTGTTCCATAAGTATGATTAGAGCCCAACTCATCATATAAATGAATATTCTCCCTTATGTACAGAAGGCTCTGAAAAATGAACAGTGCTGGTACTGTCATTATACCAAGAAAGACAAATTTTCCTCTACAATGAGCTCGTGAAGGAAGTCCACAAATCAGTCTAATACATGTTTTTTTGCATTCTCAGTATCCTAATACTAGAGGACTTATGACTCCATAGCAAGGTTCCTCGACTTAACTGACTATGAATGTATGCAAAATAGACTGTCCTCAACACCCGAGAACTCACACAGAGTCTCAATCTGCGCATCAGGAAAATCCCCTTGCTGATCTTTGATTCTATTTTCATTATGTTACTCTCCCAATTCAAACTATTATCAATCATGAAACCTAGAAAATTTACGGATTGTTTTCTGGTTTCAGTATTATCCCTTCCTATGTAATTTATCTCCAAATCTTGAATTTTGCCTTTATTAATACATAAAAGATTAGCAGAACACCAATCCTGGACAAGTTCAGAAGTAGTTTTCAATTTCCTCCTCAATACTTCAGCTGAGTCTGACTTGAAACAAATATTAATATCATCAGCAAAAAGAAAACTCTCCACTGAAGGATCTGATACAACATTAGGCAAATCATTCACATAAATAATGAACAGGATTGGGCCAAGAATCGACCCCTGAGGTACACCATGCTTGACAGATAAATTCCCTGACTCTTTTCCATCAGAAAAAAGTTTTTGAAATCTACCTCTCAGATATAACTTCATCAGAGACACAGCCCCCTCTTCGAATCCATAGAACTGTAACTTTTGTAATAAGAGAGAATGAGATACAGTATCAAATGCTTTTGATAAATCATATAATCTTACATTCACACTAGCCTTACTATCTAAACCAAGAATACATTTATTGATAAAAGAAACAGCCGCCCGAACAGTCTCTAGCCCTGACCTATATCCAAATTGAAAGTCATTGAACAAATTATTACTCTCAAAATATTCCAAAATTTGATTATTGAGAATCATCTCTAACAATTTAGATAAAATTGGTACAATGGAGATCGGTCTGTAGTTCTCAAAACATGATTTATCACCTTTCTTGAATACAGGTGGCACTTTAACTAATTTCAAGTCCTCGAGAAAAACAGATTCAATAATACAACAGTGTTGATCAGATGAGTCAGAACCTCCTTTAAAGAATCCACTCCATACTTTAACACAAATGAGCTCAGTTCATAAATATCCTCACATCTACTGTTACTAATTTTCATAATTGCTTTTTCAACATCCTCTACTTGAACAATACGGAAGTTGAAGGTAGTACTGTGATATTCATATAACTTGGCAGCGTGTAGAAGATGGGAGGACTTGCTAGATTTGAACCCAACTGCTGCCAAGTTATATGAAAACTACAGTAGATGTTTTTTGAAGTCTATTTATTACATGGAAGTGCTGAAACTTTGACAATAATTTCATTGGCCTTTTCTACAAAAAAAAACTATTGAACTTTTTAACATCAAGTTTGGCACAATGCTTCTCATTTTTATTACTGAGATTGCTTTCTTTTTTGACAATATTCCACAAAACTTTGGACTTCTTACTAGAATTAATTATCAGGTTATCATTAGCCTTAATCCTAGCCTCCTTAACCAATGTATATAACTTTTTTTACAACTCTTATACAGAGATTTTACCTCATTTGATCCAGTACTTCTATAGAAATCGTATAGAATAGTGCACTCCTCTTTAATTATTCTTATTTCCTCATTTGAAACTCTGTTTGTCCTTAATGTCTTGGGCATATTTCTGACATGAATGTAAGGAAATACCTGATTAGTCAACTGATGCAGTTTACCTAAGGTGAAACTTACTTTTTCATTGATATTATTCATATAGGCTAATACATATTCTTTCAGTTGTTAAGTGATAACTCTTTTACAAAATTAAAAATATTAACATCTTTAATTACTCTTCTTTTAATTCTTTTGACGTTTGTGAATGCCCGATCATCAACCCTTTCTACATGCGATTTGACTAGAACTGCCCAATGTTCCGAAACTACAGTTTTGATAACAGAACAAGACAGGACTCTATCCTCAAATGCTACTACATTATCCAGGCAGCTACCACCCCCACTCTTAGGTCTGGTAATCTCAGATATTGTAAGATACAATTTAAATGAAGAGAAAACATTTCTCAAAACAATAGAATCTAGATACAAGTTGAATGAAGAGAAAACATTTCTCAAAACAATAGAATCTAGATTATTTTCTAATATGAAGTCAACATTAAAGTCATCACATAAAATAATATTAGCCTTAAATGTAAATAAGTGCTCCAGTAGCATATTAGTTCTATGAATAAAAAGATTGAAGTCTTTGCACTGTACATTTGGTCTATATAACGCAACAACAACAGTATTTATTTCTTCCAAGAGAGAGGCAGTAACTTCAAAAACCATCTCTACTGACATACAGTTCACTGATTCAACTGGCCTTTGAATGTATTTGTCTGATGAAAATAGCACAACCTCCACGCTTTTTAGTAGGTCTACAATAATAGCTACTCAACCTAAAACTATTGAAACAATACATTTCTATTTCCTCTTGGTTCATCCAATAAAACATCAATTTCAAGATTTAAGACATAATCCTCGACAACATTGAATTTATTTGGAAGGCCTTGTACATTCCAGGAAAGAGTTGATATTTCATTATTATTAATACTTGTAATCGTCCTGCTCTTATGACTTGTATTAATATCACATTCTCTAGTATTGAATTTTTCAAGACTTGAATAACGAATATTTTTTGTTACTGGCATACAAAGATGATCGATTGGGTCTCTCGTTCTATATTTGTTGTTTTGATAAGCGCTTAATGCCTGTCCAAAATTCAACACTTGACTAGTGGATGGAAAAGCTTTGTTTGGCCGGTTATCTATAAAAAACAAGACTTACTATTTACACTAACATATGGAGAAGATGTTGATAATTGAATCAGACCATTACAACATGGTGAAATTGAATATTGTCTTTTGTCAAGTGGTATGGTAACGTTGAACTCATTTCCATGAAAAAATGGGATGCCACTGTCATCATATATAATGTGAGCAATTAATTAATTTCATCCACTTTGGGTGAGGTTTAAAATTCCAATCTGCGTCAAAATGAGTGAATTCATATAGTGTCAATTTTCCAAGCATTTCCGGGGGGAGTACCCCCGAACCAACCCCCTCCACTTTGATAAGAATGAGTTTGAGAATTAGATTGCTGAAAAACTGATCTCAGTTGAATCTCTTCGTGAGCTAAACAAGAGTACCTACTATATTTTCAATTATTAAGGATAATCATCATTGAGGTAAAAAATTTAAATTGATGACTGAAATGTAAACAAACGAGTTTAATGATAATTGATCAATTTTTTTTGGCCCGCTCACATAATTTCTAATTTCAACTGGCCCTCTCCTTGAAAAGTTTGCTCATCTCTGGTATATTCCATGTGTCATGGAAGTACTATATTATTGAGTTCACTCTGGGCGAAACTTACTTGGAAACAACTAATTTTGCTTAGTGCCAAAGGGCAACTTATTTCTAGCTTATCCTAGGAGAAGGTAACAAGAAACGGTTGTTTTGAGGATACTGATTTAGATAACAAGTCTAGTATCACAAAAATAGTAATCATATTCAAAGTAATTTTACAGCTAATATAGCCTACTATGCCAAATTCAAGTGTCCACTATTCAAAACTAATATGACAAACTTTGAGATTTTGATAGAGTGCCTGTATGTGGAAATATTATTCATTAATTTATTACACAAACACACAATCAAGTAAAGATGCAACAGGCACAGCCCACTACTTCTGTATTTACAAATATGTTTTCTATTTGTGATCATGATTCACAAAAATTAACAAGCACCAAATTACGATGTGCCCATCGTTGCACAGATATGCTTACCACATGAAAAAACTGCTGTTATATTAATTATCTACGGTAAATATATATCTATACACCAGGGCACAATTTTCAATGAAATTAGTATATCTATAGAAACCTGTATTAAGGTATGTTTTAATGTGAAGGTGATGATCACTTTTGATTGTGTTTAAATAATATTTTCTTAAATGATTCAATTTAAAAACTTGAGTGAGGGTGATTGTTGGGATAGAAAATGGTGGAAAATCTAGCTAAAAAAAGGAAAACAGTGATTATTGTTGAAATCCTAATACAGTATATAATTATGTATTTAAAATTGTCAAATTAAATAAAATCAGAGAAAGAATTGAGGCATGATATTTTATGAGATCAGTTGAACAAGATGAAGAAACAAAAACAAAACTTTTTCAAAAACTGCCAACGTGCATTTGTTGTAAATTGGGAAGCATATGATGTTCATAGAAACCAAAGCAGTTGAATGGCAAGGTTAGGCATGTTTCACACTGGATCCGCTCAGTTCAGTTGCTTCCGCCAAAATTCGGAAACCATGTATTCAAATGTAGAGCAGCACACCGGATCCGTTCCGTCAGTTCAGTTCAATCCGCTCCGTCCGTTTGTCTCAGTCACTTTTTGGTAATTGAGTGATTTTTGCCGGAAGCAACTGAAGGACGGAGACGCCGCGCATACGCAGAGTAGGCCTACAGACAGAAGTGTTGTGCAACTGAACTCGGGAGGTCTGACATATTTTCACAGTGCTGGGATTTGATCATATGCTGTGAGAGATTATATTATAAGATGAGTTTTGATGATTGATTGATTGATTGATGAGTTGGACCTACAGTTTTAGGTGGGTTCCGAACCACCGGGAAGTGATTTTACAGCAGAGAACAGTGTCTTTTTTGCTGGCCAATCTAATCGGTCACCGTTACAAGCAGGTCCTACGAGAACGCAGCTTATCTCTATCTGATTGAACAGATACCTGCTACGGCTCACGGCTATCAGCTATTTCAGCAGTACATACATATCCAATGTTGAACGACCTGTCACACAAGGATTACTATCAGTGGCGTAATGTTTTCCAATTGGGCCCCCGCAACAGATTTTCCGGGCCCCTCAAAATCTTATAAATATCCCTCCTTACCCTTAAAATATCCACCCTCCCCCAAAAAACTTGCATATTTTCGGGTAGTTATCATAATTATGTAAGAACTAAACACCTCATTCTCTTAAATTTTAAAATTCAATCGTGTCTCAAGGAGGTCTAGTCTAATGATTTTGGTTCTATCCTACAGGCTCCTGAAAGACGAAAATAGTTGAGTTAATTTTATTATAAATAGTTAACTTCATAGAAACTTTGTAGGAAAAATATTGTATGTAATTCGCGCGTGAAGCTTCTTTATTGCTTTCGCAAAATAACTGCGCTCTGCTATGCGTCGTGCAGTAAATGTTTTGGCTCGAGCGATAAAGTTGCGCTTCACTCTCTTAATACATAAACAACTTATAAAGTAAAAACATAATTTTATACTGTGGGCTAAGTGGAGGAGGGGGCTCTTATGTCTCAACTTCGCCCGCAGCACTTTTATTACTTATAAAGTGCACAAATAAAAGCCATTCATCTGTCTATCTTTCTACGACTTGACATACGCTAAAATTTTGAAGAAATGAATAGCCCTACGAAATTAAATATATCGATAATAATAATGATGGTAACACTAATAATAATGATAATAATAAGCAATAATAAGCGTATGGCTTCTATTGGTGGGGAGACCCTTACGAATAGTTCCACTTCGCCGTTTAATCATGTTATGGGGAATATGGTGGACCTACTATTTCAGGTGGGTTCCGAAACACCGGGTACTGTAATTATAATAGATTAATAATGTGCATGTGAACAGGATAACAGCGGTTTGTGGTGACTTCTACATTGGCGGCCGGCAATTTGATTCGCTGCCTGACTTGATAGCCTACTACACCAGCTGTTCGGATCTGCTGAAGAGTGAGCGGCTCGATAATCCGGTCGCCCCCCCTGAACCGGTCAACGACAAGAAACGCATTGTTGCCATATTGCCTTACACTAAGATGCCCGACACTGACGAACTGAGGTGAGCTAATCAATATTAATTTATGTACATTATTCACTTATAAATACCAGGGGGTCGAGCTTTTTGGTAGCCTAGGCCTAAAAGTTTCGATTTATTATTAAAAAAAAAAATTAAACCTGTCGTTTTTTCTACAATAACCTGCATGTTCCCCTGTCAATAGTGTATAGTTCCAGCCGATTTATGAATGAAATTCATTAAAATGAACACCAATTCGAACGGTGTCACCTCTCTACTGTTTGAAGCAAGTAGCGCATATTGAAGTATAGCTGTAATTTATCTGCTTCTTGTTCATGTATAGAATATCTTATACTATGGGCCGTATTTTAGCAAAGAAAGACTTGGACAAGTCTTACTTATCGGCTATAAGTCTTACCTGTGCGTATAACGTTTAATAAGCGATTATAGTCCTAACCTAAGTTTCTGGTACCAAGGAAAGTGAAGTAATTATTTACCAATATTGTTTCACATATCACATGATATAGTTTTTCAGTTGGAGTATTACTTATAGTTTAATTATTTCCTCAGTAATACTAGTCTATTATTCATTATTAGAATTATAATTTATGGATGCTATGGAAAGACGAAATATGTAAAGACGATGGCCACGAAATAATCGTATGAGGATAGATCATTTTTTCAAATGGGATGAAGTTGAGTTTTTAACCGATTTCATCTACACAAGCATACCGCTAATAATAGCATAGTTCTAAAAATAATAAAAGACTATAGACTGAAAACTTTTAAACTACAGGGTGACTAGCGACCGGGAAAATCGGGAAAACCGGGAAAAGTCAGGGAATTTTTAAATTCTGTAAAAGTCAGGGAATTTGAAAAAATATCGGGAAAACTTCGTAGTAATTATATACCTGATAATAATTATACTAGTGAGCCCTACGGGCGCTTCCAAACAACTAATTTTGGAAAGGGAAACTAATTTGCGAAGCTTATGGTAGGGGAAGGAGGTAACGAAAAACGGCTGTTTTGAAGAAACTGATTTAGTTGAAATTCACAAGACATCTATCACTTAAAGTTCAAGTTTATCGTTGCTCTGATACACAGATTTATTTTCCACAAAAAAGACCTACCGTACACGTATACTTATACAGGGTGTCCCATGTAAGGTGTAAAAACCGGTTACCAAGGATGACAAAAAATGTTCAGTGACGTTTTTGAAATGAGGCCTTTGTTTTCGAGATATTTTGATATTATGACTTCTTTGAGATACGCTTACTTCCCGCCATTAAATGCTCAATAACTCAAAAACTACTGATCAGATTGGAATTATGATGACATTGTTGGAAAGAGCACAACATTTCGCTGAAGATACACGTATTTACAATTTGTAACCCAATCATTTAGGGGTTGTTTTTTAGGGGTCAAAGTACAAAAAAGTGGATTTTTCTTGATTTATTTTTAGGGTGACATAATGAAAATTTTACAGAAAGACTTCCTCATTACTCAAGCTTTAAAATGAGACTAAAATTTTATTTTTTGGTGATTTGAAAATGCTTGAAAATTGTAAAAAACTGTCTCAAACCAACAAGAATTAGTGTGTAAGGGACAAAAGCTAAGAGAGTAGAAATTTGATTTCAAAATCTTGTTGTAATCAGATTTTTCCCAAAAATGATTAATCTCTGTTGAATCACTGCTTCCCAATAAAGGTAGATCGGATGAGAGCACGTTCACAAGAAGTAGTGCTGTCAATTTTCATAATACACATACAGTACTTTGGCAACTGAAAATCCTCACGTAATGAGACCAAACCGGTTACAGCTCAAATTTTTGGGTAATGTGTAGACTGGAATAATCGATAATCACATTCTTGGGTCATATTTATTTAACAAGCATTTTTGAATTGTAATGTTTTTAATTTTTTTAATGGATTTCAAATAAAAAATTTATCAATAAAATATTTTTCTAAATAAAATATTTTAGATCTTTTTGATCTCATGGAAGAATGCTTCATGCTTTGAGGCAAGGAATGTGGATACACTGTTGTCCGGCGCATTTTGCTGGAAATGATTTTTATTTATACTAGCCTGATTCACGTTATGATGAATAATATTTGGTAATGTTTATTCTTTTGTCAATGCTCTAAAAATTGAAAACTCTATTTTCAATCTATTGTGAAATAGATAAATAAATAAACTATACAGTAGGCAATTTCAAATACACCATAGCACACCACAGTCATCAGAAATGATTGTTACACTCATTTTTCTTCAGTTGATCCTGATTTTCAATCTCATCCAATGGAGCAATCTTAGAAATATTCAACTTAATGAAGGAATTACTTCTTTTTCCAACGATGACTTCAGACCTGTGATTCGGTAAGAAGTTTCTGATAAGAGTACTGTAATACAGTACTTACTGTAGATCAGTATTTTTACAGTTTGCCTTCAACGGCTTCCTGCGGTCACTCAAGGAACACAGTGATTGATAATTTATTTTGAAAAAACATCTGTTTGCAAAAATATTTTGAAATAAAATTTCTACTCTTTCAGCTCTTGTCCCTTAGACACTAATTCTTGTGGGTTTGTGACAGTTTTTTACAATTTTCAAGCATTTGCGAATCACCAATTTATAAAATTTTAGTATAATTTTAAAGCTTGAGAAATGAGGAAGTTTTTAATGAAAAATTTTTATTATGTCACCCTAAAAACAAATCGAGAAAAATCGATTTAAAATTTCAGCGAGATTTAGAAAAACCCCCTTTTTTGTACTTTGACCCCTAAAAAAAATAAACACCCTAAATGATTAGGTTACATATTGAAAATACGTGAATCTTCAGCAAAATGTTGTGCTCTTTCCAACAATGTCATCATAATTCCAATCTGATCAGCAGTTTTTGAGTTATTGAGCATTTAATGGTGGGAAGTGAGCTTATCTCGAAAAAGTCATAATATCGAGATATTTCGAAAACAAAGGCCTCTTATCAAAAACGTCACTGAACATTTTTTGTCAGAAATTTGGTGTAGAATCCTTGGTGACCGGTTTTTGTACCTTACATGGGACACTGTATATCGGGGCAATGGAATTAGTGTATCTATAGAGTAGGTGAGAGTGTTGTACCTTGGAGCACATTTTATATTTTGGCTTCTAATAACAAAACTATGCATTTTTCAACGGAAACAATATTTATCTTGACAAGTGCATCATGTTTTCTATCAAATAAGATATGAATTCAACCTTATCCTTTGGTAACAAAAAAGAAAATAAATAGAATTGTTGATTCTTGCAAGTGCTCCAAAGTAGGCTACATCATGTTGATTGATGTACCTTGGAACCCTACCTTTTGTACCTTGGAACTCATGTTATTTGGAGAAATAATAATAATAATATCGTGTGACCTGGCTGGCTCAGGTCTGGTGTCAGAGTTATCAGGTCGCACCTGAATAAGTTCAGGGCCTCTGACGTGACTTAACGACTGTTTTTAGGCAGCCGGGACCGACAGCTTAACGTTATAATAATAATAATAGCCTACTGGTCAATACTTAACTCATTTATTAAATTTTTAATTATTACAAATGTCACAAATAAATTTTTTCCATCCGTTTTTCTCACATCCTGCACAAATTTCATGTGCCCATCACATGTAGACTGTGCTGTGCACCTGATCCAATTTTCTCCAGACTGATCCAGTGGATATTGTTCATTACAAAATAGACATTCTTCTACAGCGCTGTCTTCATCATTTGTGTCAACTAATGGAGCCATATCATTGTCAGAATCATAAGATGAAGGAATAGGCCTACTATGCGTCCTTTTCACACGCTCCGAGGTACACTATGTGGTTGTGTTCCCTGGTACAAGAAGTCGCCATTTTAAATAAATCCAAGGTTTTGTTTAAGAGCATTATGAATAATGGAGTTTCACTCACCAATAGTTGTAGAATCAGTTGTCACATGAAGTTGAAAATATACAGCTCTCACAACATAAGAGGTACAACATAAGGTACCTTTTGTACCTTGGAACTCTCATGTTATTTGGAGAAATAATAATAGCCTACTGGTCAATACTTAACTCATTTATTAAATTTTTAATTATTACAAATGTCACAAATAAATTTTTTCCATCCGTTTTTCTCACATCCTGCACAAATTTCATGTGCCCATCACATGTAGACTGTGCTGTGCACCTGATCCAATTTTGTCCAGACTGATCCAGTGGATATTGTTCATTACAAAATAGACATTCTTCTACAGCGCTGTCTTCATTATTTGTGTCAACTAATGGAGCCATATCATTGTCAGAATCATAAGATGAAGGAATAGGCCTACTATGCGTCCTTTTCACATGCTCCGAGGCACACTATGTGGTTGTGTTCCCTGGTACAAGAAGTCACCATTTTAAATAAATCCAAGGTTTTGTTTAAGAGCATTATGAATAATGGAGTTTCACTCACCAATAGTTGAAGAATCAGTTGTCACATGAAGTCGAAAATATACAGCTCTCACAACATAAGAGTACTAAAAAAATAACTTTGAAAAATTTTTCTTTTGACTAGTTGAAATTTTGTTTGCCCATCATACCTTTAATAATCATCTGATGCTGCTGAACTTCGAACTATACGAACATCTAGTGTTGAAAACATAAAATGAACCACTAAATAGCCCCACTGGTTGAAAAACTGGAGTGTTCCAAGGTACATCATTCTCAAGGTACAACACTCTCCCCTAGATATATTTACCACATAAAAAAAGCTGTTTATATATTCATTTATCAGGGCAATGAAATTAGTTTATCAGCTGATAGAGATTCTATAAAAAGCCTGATCGCATTTATTCACCCACAGCTGATGATAACTCAATAAATAAATTAATATATTTTCAAATCTATTGCAAATTCCATATGGTGAAAACAACTATTTCCTAAAAAACAGTAATATATAGATATATTAATGAAGGGCTGTGAACCTATCCTTTTGTTTCACTTCAAAAAGGATGAAGGAGTGTGTCAATTTCATTGGCAAATGAACTCTTATCTGTATTAAGGCTCCAAGAATGTGTGTTTAAAATTTGAAGTTGATTGGTCAAAGCATTTGAAAGTTATTGTCGAACATACACTCAAACCCAAAAAACATATAGAAAAAGCCGCAAGCCACCAGTCACGAATCACAATTCAAAACTAAGAACTCGCTACGCTCGTTCAATTATAGAAACCCTCACATGAAATGCTCCAATATCGAACTTGAAATGCGTTTTTAGATAGGCAACCAGATAAATAAGCTACATAGGTAGGTTAACAAACATAAAATTGTTTTGATTATTCGGTAAGGTCTTTTTGTTTTTCATCTATATAAAAGCCAAATACCCCTGATTCAATGACTCATTCATCAGTTTTTCTCGAAAACCACATGGCTAATTAAGTTGAAATTTGGTACACATGTCCGGTTGGGGCTCTAGATGCATGCTAAGAAAGAATTCTGAAAAAATCCAGAAAATACGGTCAAAAGTGAAAATTTGAAAATTATACATAAGAAGTATGGAGTTGTGAATTGAATACTGTGAATTGAATTTTTTAGTAACTGTGCCCGTATCCATGACAACAGATGATCAACAAACAAAAGTGCTGGTTCGATTCACGACTTTTAAACCACCCCATGGGGTCCAGGGGGGACTCTGCCCCCTGGTTAGACGGTTAAGGCGAGCGAAGCGAGCCTGCGGGCTAGTACCTTATATTGGTCAGGGAAAATTGTAGAAAAGGTCAGGGAAAAGTCAGGGAATTTTTGTAGCTTACTTTGCTAGTCACCCTGAACTATCAAAACAGTACTATTTTTTATTTTTAATAACTTTCTCCTAGCGTGTTCAGGTAAAGAACGTACATCTGTTTGTAAACATCTGTAAATTCAATATTTTGCATGCACTTATGGGAAGTCAGGTTAGCCAACTCATCGCCGTGCTTCTGAAAGGCCGTTTAAACTAAACGTTCCTTTTATTTCTATTGAGCATACAGACTCAAGTTTAAACTGTCGTTCAGGGTAAACGAAGTTTAGATTAAACCCACTCTAAACGCTTATTGTGCATACCAGCTTTAGTGTCTAAAATTACGTTTCGATTTTAGGTTAGCTTGTGACCACGTTCAATGTAATGTAACCTTTCCAAGTCGTTCTTAGATAAGAACGCTTCAAATCACGTTCATAAATACGGCCCTAAAGATCAATGTTAGTGTTTGAAAAGTTTGTAACTAATTCACAAAGACATTGAGGAAAAAATGTGCGCTGAGCTTTGATTATCCAGTCACTTTGTCAGGTTGGTTGTCAGTACATTCCTTTAAATGTCCGGGACACTGTTAAATACTTAGATATTATGATAAATTCGCAATTACGATGGGAACCTTAGATTTCTTATGTTTGTAATAGATTAAGGAAAACACTTGATAAGTTTGTTCTATTGAGAAATGCGCTGTCTATGGATCAGTTGGGGATGGTAATTTTGGCACTTCCTTGTTTTTATAATAGTATATGGTATTGTCGGATGGGGAGGTTGTGGATCTACCATTTTGCAAGCCACTTGTTTTGAAATACAATAAAATTGTAAAAATATGTTTTAGAAGACCAGTTAGGTACCCAACCAGTCAGATTTACAAAGAATTGAATGTGTTAAGCCCTGTAAAAAATTATAAGTTGAATCTGTTGAAATACATAATATATAAAATACCTTTAGATTTCCCAGTTGCTCCTGCCCATGGTTAATCAACTCGTTGTCACAGAAAATGTGGAGGAGCCTCGATGTTTGACAGCTGCTGCTGCCAACCATTCTGCCTTAAGGGGTCCCTGGCTGTTTAATGCTCTGCCATTTGATTTCTCTAGGCAGTCTTCTGGTCATGTATTTGTCAGTGCCTCCTAACAATCTAATGTAATGTACATCTTTCCAAGTTATCATGATCCAAAATGTAATGCCTATTTTCCAATTTAGTGTGTATAATCATTCTTGTTCACTAATGTTTCAAATATTTTTCTTTATATTTTTATTTTGTATAATATATACCTGTCAATAGTTGATAGCAGCAGTACTTGAATTCTGTTTTATATTATATTGGTATTGTCTTTTAGTTATACTGTATGATCTATTCTGTTTTTTCTGTTTATGATCCATTCCTCCACACATGCTTAGCCTAATGAGGAATGCACTTGAAATTTTCTTGTATTCAATGTTATTTATATTATTTTTTATTTGCGCGAATAAAGTATTATGCGGTTTGTATGCCAAATAAGTGGTGTTGTTGGTGTAGTTTTCAGAAGGGCGACATATTTTTCGTGCACAACGACATGGGCGAGGGCTGGCTGTGGGTGACAGCGCATCGCACCGGCGAACAGGGCATGATATTCCGCGACCTCGTCGATGACCTTGACGAGAACATCGATCCCAACACCGTCTTCAGTTGGTTCCATCCCTCAGTCACCAAGAGCGAGGCTGTCGATCTGCTCGTCAAGTGTAAGTACGATAGAATAATAAACATTTTTTTCAAACACTAAATAAAAGTAGTTTTGTTAACAGTAGATCTCACGCCTAAGAATAAGGGTGCTTCCACGGAGTTCCGTTTCCTAGGTACACTTTGTGTAACTATGCTAAATGAGCTGGCAAATACGACGGCCGGACAAGCTAGTGGCTCTCCTCACCTGATTTTATTGGCAAGCATTTAATAATAAACAGAGGAACATACTCCATTTACTCAATGATAATCACCATCGCAAAAATTAATCACAATCATTAGACCTAACCCTTGATTCAATTTGCGAAGTCTATTTCGTGTCTGTTTTCCACAAAAAGTCACTGTGTATCATATCAACAAGGCTGTGTTTCTATTTCCCAGGTAGCTGATTGATCAGATCAGATTATGCATGTAATGAAAGAATTTTTAGAACAATTTTAATTAAATTTGCATAATTATTATAACTCACTTAGTAATCACTTGTTATTATATTTGATTCAAATATTAGAAATGATCTGTTTCTTTCAAACATCATCAATGATAACTTAATTCATGTGGAAGCTCAACCAGATGAATAAGAGGGCCCGAGGCATGGCCGACTCTAGTTAAAGGCCGGAATATACAATATGGCAACGCCGTATCAGCTGCTGACCTAAGGCCGATACCGCCGATATTTTATCATAGTTCGATTTGAAACGATCTCTTCAGTCTTCGCATTTATTTCATTATTCATTAGCATATAGAAATAATTAATACTTGACACCTTTTTTAATAATATATACTTTTGTAATCCATACCTTAACTATATAAATAAATGTAATACATACTTATTACAATAGGTACTCACTGAATAACTATCCTACCAACAAATATAAATGACTGCACAATTGTAATTTATATAATTTTTATAAAAATTGTAGTAATATTTTATTTAAAATTTAGATTAAGAACAATTATGTCATAAATGACATTTTTAATAAAAATTAGATTCATTATAGAAACGAGAGCCGAGGTGTTTCACTTCAGGCTTTCAAGGTAAATAATGTTATTAAACAGTGATGACGTTCATGAGATCGACAAGTCTGATAGTGGCACGTTCATGCGAATTGTTTGGATGTGTTAGTAAATATTAAAGATATGTAAGAACGTGTCACTATTCAATCTTGTGAATATTAGGCCTCTTTTCTGGCATTGAAAGGAGTGTATGGACCACTTAAATAGAGCTTCAAAATTTAGGAAGGGGAGTTCAACTCGAGAAGCCAGGAGAATGCTTCTTTCGACCAGTGGAGTGTTAGGCTCGCGAAACCAAGATCTTCGAAAACTTAATAAGTCTGTCACAGTCCGGGCAGTTTAAAACTTATTGGGTGATCGAAATTTTGGAGTGTTAGCCGGCAATTTCTACTGGGCGACAAGGGCATGTTCGGTTGGGTTTGAGAGTTGTTTGAAGTGTTTAAAGTGGCCATAGACTCCTGGAGATCAAGGAAGGGAGAGCCAGGAATACCAAGTCAGTTTTAAATATAAGTTCCAACTCATAATTATACACACGTCTTAAATAGCAAGCCAAGCAAGTAAAATCATATGTTCCTTTAATATGTTGTAATATTATAAATAAACAAACTTTAAAATTAGAAATATCTTGTGTCTATGAGTTACGACCCCAAAAGTAATCATTCAGACAAATTGTTGATATTAAGAATATCAGGGTTACAATTATAAGACAATTATTTTCAAAATGTACATAGTCAAGACAGATAGATACAGTAACTAATTTATTAATAAACAATAACTATTTATTAAACATTCATACATAGTCTGAAATGAAATAAAATTCTCTAATAATCTGTAGATAATTCTTTCTAATAACAATTTATGATTATGATAAAATATGAATTATTAATAATGAAAATGGACATGAAAATACATTTAATCTTTAGCCAAAAGATATTGAATTTTGCGGTATTCAATAATACTTACTCAAGCTGTAGAACAGGTTTTTAATAGGTAGTTGAGCACTTCAGGAAAATACTCAGGAGAGTATCAGGAGATACTCTTATTACATATCTTAACAGAGGAGGTTTAACTATCGGAAAGTTTAATAACAAATCTGGCATGTCATATCTGAAGACACTTTTACACTAGCTGAGATCTTGGGAATATTACGGAAATTGCATTTATAAAAAATTATATAGTTTTCACCTTTGTCAAATATCCAACCAAGGTGTTGCAATTAATTATCGCTTTCATCCGCTAATTCACTGTCATTGCCTAACCAAATCCACTTCTCTTTTATAAGCCTCTTCAGACTGCTTTCTGCGTTCTTCTGGATCTCTTATTTTCTTAACCTCTGCAACACTGCAGTACGATGGTAAATGCTGGAAAAGATTTGAGGGACAGTTTCTGGTTTCCAAACAGGACTTTTCTTGGAAACTCCTTCCAATCACCTTTGGAATCTCGGAATTTTTCAGTTCGTGAAATTAAACTTTCAGGAAAATGTTTTATACAAACTGCAGAGCATTTTTAGGCACCCAGTTATCTAGCGAAATATTTTTCACCCACTTTTCACGTAATTGTTCGTTAGTGGGGAACTTGGAAACCGTAACGTACCGGCACGTTTCAACTTCAGTTTTATGATAATTACTTTTGCATAAAGGAACACAGCACTTCAAAGCCATTTTTAAAAACCAACAATTTGAAATTTTTGTTTTGAACTGTATGTTCAAATTGTCGGCCTATAATGCGCTGTTGCCAGTTTTCAGCATTCCGGCCTTCACTAGAGTCGGCCATGCCAGAGGGCTATCTTTAAATTTGATTCCAATTTATTGATGGAGAAGCTTGTTTTAAAAATCATATGTTTCCTATAGAAGAAGGCCTGAGTGCCTTAACTTTTTTCCCTTTAAATGTCCTTCAAATGAAGCAAATTTTGAAAATACTTACTCTTACATTGCTGGAAATTCTTTAAAGGAAAAAATGGATGCAAAATTCCATGGACTCTTTACTATTCGTTTAGCCGTAAATTTGTTACAAAGAAATGCATAACAGTCGTATTGAAACAGAGACCTCTCTGGATTCCTTCAATTATAAGAGAGGCTGCGCAAATTACGCTTAAAGTCCGTTAATGCTGAAAACTACGATAATCAGTTCCAAGCCACTTGTACACTGTGAGAATGTACATCTAAGAGGTTATGATTGAACTTGGTGTTGATGAACTTAGCTTTGTGCAACATCTCTTTTGACTCCAACGTGTTGATCTCTATTTTATTTATTGATGGTGCGTGAGCTTTATATTTATTATTTCTCCATATTTCAGATTTTCCTTATTTTGTTTTTTACATAATACTCTGCACTATATTTATAATGTTTTGTACTGACCTTCGACTATTATTGATATTATTAAAATTCGTATTCCAACTAGTGCTTCATCGATATGGTTATTGTGAGAGCGTAATCTGTCCCGTGGGACCAGATTTAAGGGTGTTTGAGTATTCGGCCAAGGAGGAGCAAATATAAGGGCGTGCGTATGTTGAGACCGAATATTGGGGCCTGTGGTAGCTTAGAGGAATTGAGGAGAGACAAGAGCAGTGGAGGACCATATGAGGATAAGAGGAAGAGAAATAAGTGATAGATGTACACTTACCGGACGTTGAGTTGAGTTGAAGAGATGAGAGGCGCCCAGTAGTACCTGCTTGTAGTCGTCCAGTCTGGTGTTCGTAGTGCGATGATATATGAGTGAGGAAGAGGAAGTGTGAGAGAGTGAGAGTGATAGAGAGGAGGAGAGTGAGTGAGGAGAATGAGATACAGAGAGCATGAATGAGAGAGGATGAGAGAGTAATCGCGTTCGGGCACTGATTAAAGAGACAATTGCACCGTCTGCTATGGCTTACCGAGAAAGACTGTCCGAGAGGGAGGCTCAGAGCTAGGACGGGTGGCTATAATCTTATAGCAGATAAGATTGGCCATAACAGTTATTATGGTACTATGTGAATTTTATATTTATTTTGGTTAAGGTTGATTGTTTGAAAAGACTGTCTTAACCCTGCTTGATAAAGATTTTTTAACTTTCTTTGTAGTGGCGAAGGTGATAGTGTGGAAGATATCCATGTTCATAATGTATAATAAGACACGAAGTTATCTCAACCACATTTATTGAAAACCGTGAGATACTAGTTTGTTGCTCCTTCCACCATTGGGCGTCACTTGTTATGGCCTTCAGCCAATCACAGACCTTCAATGAAGGTCAGCCTATCAGAATCAATTTCTCCTTCAGCCAATAGTATCATTCTGTATTTTGTATATATTAAGCTACTCTGTACTTTAGTTTTAGTTTGTTTGAGATTGATAATTGTGTAACAACCGAAACTAGTATCTCACGGTTTTCAATAAATGTGGCAAGAATTTTTGTATTTCATTTGCTTGTGTTTTGTGTGTTACAGCCGGTCCGGGTTCGTTCCTGGTGCGACCATCGGACAATTCTCCAGGCGACTACTCGCTGTTCTTTCACATTAATAATCAAATCCAGCGGTTTCGCATCGAGAAGAAGGGCGTGCGCTATCTGATGGGCGGCCGCACGTTTGAGTGTCTGGATGCAGTTATCAATCGCTATCGCAAGGAGCAGATTGTCGAGGGACACACCCTGCTAATGCCTGTGTGTACGGTAGGCCCCCACCATTGCACGATTGTTGTAGTAGTTGTAGTTACAGTGACTTTATATTGACAGTGTGGCCATTGGATGCCTCGCTTTTGATTGAATATTTCGGGGTCCTAATTAAGTGTTGACTACACTGACTGAAATCTATCTCTTCATAGGCAATGTAGTATAAACCATATTATACTCTATTGTATTTAGATTACGCTGGCTGGAACACAATGGTTTATACTCTAACTGGAGTATCTGTTGGAGCCATACAGTCACGTAGAAAACTTATGTTCATAATGTAAACAGGTGAAATGGATGTGTTATGACTTCTTTATTGTGGCTCTTGAATCTAAACAAAATTCAATATTATGTTTACTTTCTCTGGACTATTGAACTGTGCTAGCACTACTTTTTAAAATTGAGCTCCTAAATTGATATTTTTGTTTTGGAAAGAATCAGTAATTATATTCAAAGTGAAATTCCTAGTTGAAGTTGTAGTTAAATTTGGATTTTTCATTTAAACATTTGTAAAGAAAGCAGTTTGGGCTATGCCTTTTGTATTTTTACTTGATTGTCTTTTGTGTTATAAATAAATAGATGGATGGATATTATATATCATCTAATGACTAGCCTATATAAAATATACAATCAAATATATGTATATATAGCCTACAATCAAATATATGAATGGATACAATGGCGGCTGCAAGCAATGGCCATACTGTATATGTAGTAGTAACACTTGGTAATGATTGTAATGCTTGCAAATGTACTGAGTGTTTCAGTGGTAAAGTATCATTCTTGAATGTGATATATTGTAACATATTCACAAATTTTATTTAATTGTCTCTTTCCCTTATCGTTTTCACTTTTCTTTTTCTTGTCTTCTTTCTCCTGCCTATCTTTTTCTCCTTTTTCTTTTCTGCGTCTTTTACTTCCTGTCTTTATTTTTCTCCTACTTCTTCCTGCCTTTTTTTCTCCTTCCTCTAGCCGTTATTTTTCTCCTTCTCTTTCTTTTCTACTTTCTCTACTTCCTGTCTAAATTCTTCTCCTTCTTTTTCGTTCTGTCTTATCTCCTTTTTCTTTATCTTTCTCTTCTTCTCCGTTTTCTTCATCTTTCTCTTCTTCTCCTTTTTCTTCTTTTCCTGTCTTTCTTTTTCTTTTCCGCTTTCTATTCCTTTTATCTATCTTTCTTCTTTCTCCAATCACTTCTTCTTCACCTAGTTCATTTTTTGTCAATAGGGTGGAAAATGTTTGTGTTTGGTAATTAGAGCCCTTCAAAATTGGGAAATTCTTTTGTAATCACCCGATATATGTATGGGATGGATAATAGGCAAATACATTTGTGGAGAGTCAAACTCAGTTGTTTACACTTTTTTACAGTCAACCTCACATTAATTAATGTCTTGTGACCTGGCTGGCTCAGGTCTGGTGTCAAGAGGTATCAGGTCGCACCTGAACAAAGTTCAGGATGTCCGTTGTGATTTAACGACTGTTTTTTATGCAGCCAGTTTTTTATGCACTTAAATGCGTTGAGCATGTAACACTTTTACATTACTTTTTAAAACTCATTATTTAGTTTGAATAAAGCAATGGCCTTCCTTCTACTTACCTCTTCTTCTTTTTCTTCTTCTTCCTCCCACTTCTTCTTTTTAAATTGCTATGGAATCTGCGTACTCTGAAAAGTGAAGAGAAATATTCACCCACAGCCCTTTTCCTGAGTATATCAAAGATGTAGGACAACTCATGAATTCAAGGAGCACAAAAAGTATTATTCAATGTTTTAAACGTCTCGTACATAAATTAAAGACCTGGAAATATCCAAATTGTAAAAAAAAGGCAAATTTCAGTTGGATCATGTTTTCATGGATAAAAAATATCACAGAGAAATACAGAATGTGAAGGTTTTGAGGGGAACTGACTCTGGCTCTGACACACATTACATAGTGTAAATAAAATTCAAGGTAACACCATTCAGAAAGATACGCACAAACAAGAGAAATAGAAGGGAGATCGACCCAACGACTTTGATCAGTAATGAAGAATTTAGGAAAATAACTCAAGAAATTAGAAATACTAACAGTTTGGAAGATCTGACCCTGAATTTGAAGTCAATTGCAAAAGAGGTAGAGGTGCAGACCTAAAAAGAAGCATGCTTGGTGGAATGTAGATTGTGATTTAGCAGTTGAAAAGAGACATAAGGCATGGCATGGTGGAGTGGCCGTAGCCGAGTGGGTTAAGTGCTGGTTTGCTAGCCCAAAGGTCCCGGGTTCGATCCCAGTTCTGACCGAAAGTTTTTACCTCGAGCCACTCCCGTGTTTCGGAGGACACGTTAAGCTTTCGGTCCCGGCTGCCTAAAAAACAGTCGTTAAGTCACGTCAGAGGCCCTGAACTTTTATTCAGGTGCGACCTGATAACTCTGACACCAGACCTGAGCCAGCCAGGTCACACGATATTATTATCAAGCATGGTTGAAGCACCAACCTAGGAAGTCCGAAGAAACAAACAGGAATTTGATTGAAAATAATACGCAATGCTAAGAAATTTTATCATAAAAATATTTTGGATGTATTTTAAATTCAGGATGGATTTAATAAATGTAAAACTCGCGATGATTATCGTACTTTTCAAAATCATCTGAAAAAATACGAACCACCCACATTAATATTGAGAGATTAGCAAGGTCAGTTGGCTCATAACAATATAGAAAATGCAGAAATATGGCGAAATCTTTTAATAAATTGTTAAATTGTGAAGATCCGACAGAAATATTGGAAGTGGATACTTACACAAAAATTCTGTCAAAGCCGACGGATATTGATCTACCAGCATTTCAAAAAAGGTCCAGGCAATAAACGAGTCACAAAGCATGTGGTGAAGACCAGATATTTGCAGAGATCTGGAAAAATGCTAATCATACAACTCCATGGTCATATATATATATATAGAATTTGGATAGGTGAAAAATTGCCGGAACATTGGACTGTAGGAATCATTTATCCACTTGAAAAAAAATGGAAATACAACTAATCCCGACTATTACATGGGAATAACTTTGTTGGATTGCACTTATAAAATCTTGCCTCGTATAATCCTAAACAAAATTAAAAACACATTGAAGCCTCAGATAGGTGAATATCAAGGCGGTTTCCGTTCATGCAGAAGCTGCCCTGTCCAGATTTCAACATTAAAGTTGATTATGGAGTATTTTAAGCAAAGATCCAAATTATTATTCATAACATTTATTGACTTTAAAAAGGCGTATAACTGTGTTCATAGAAAAAGTCTTCTAAAAATATTGAGACACTACGGTTTGCACCCAAAACTAGTGGACATGATTGGACTTGAAAAATACTGAATCAAAAGTGAAGTCTCCTAGGGAAATCTCCAAACCGTTTTCAATAAGAACTGGTCTGAGACAAGGAGATGGGATTTCACAATTATTTTTCAATATAGCCCTTGGCTTCGTAATGAAAAAGTGGTTCACAATCCACCAAAAGTATGTGTTGGCCGAGGTAAACAATGAATCAAAACCAATTGTTTGGGATTCGCCGACAATTTAGCCTTATTATTATTATTATTATTAGCTTATATTATTAAGTTACATTATTATTAGCTAAAGATATGGAAGAGGTAAAAAATCAAATAATAAGCTTGGAAAAAATTGCAGGGAAAATTGGTCTGAAAATTTCATATAAAAAAAAAACAGAAATAGTGCCATTATATACATTGGTGAAAGCAGAATCCAAATTAATAATGCAAATATAAGATTGGTGGAGAAATTTAAATATTTGGGTGAAATAATAGACAATAGATTGACAGAAAGATTCTCTTGGAACAATAGGACATGTAAAATGAGAAGTGCCTACAGTATAACCAAGTCAACATACAACAAAAAATGCCTCTCAACAAATGCGAAGATAAGGCCCTACAAAACCGTTGTTCTACCAGAGGCTGCCTATGCCAGTAAAACGCTTATATGAATAAAAAACGAAGGAAAAAGTGACCAGACAATTAAAACGGAACTTAGGATTATTAGGAAATGTATTAATAAGAATTACATAAAAGATGGTGTATGGAGAATCCAAACTAACGAAACAGTTTATCAGTTCGCAGAGCCAATTATCAGTGTTATGAAAAAGCGCCGAATTTCCCACTTTCTACACATATTGAGAATGCCGCTTAATAGGTTACTGAAACAACTAGTAACCAGAGCACTCAGCGTAAAGTCTTGCGGAAAATATGTATTATGGGAGTCAAAGAGGATCTTGCGGGAATCGGATTGAGAATTGAGGATGCGACAGAAATGGTGAAGATAAAGATATGTTTCGGAATGGACAGAGTGACAAGAGTGACAGAGTGTACAATGTACAGTTGACGGATGAACAAAGAAAAGTGATATCCGATAATTTGAAAAAATATTGGCAGAAACAGCGGGCAAATGGAGTCCACAAAAGACAAACCCAAAATGATCCATTGCGGTCAAAAAAGCAAGAAAAAAATTCTATAAATATCAGTTAAACTAAACTCTGGCTCAAAGTTGGGTCATTTTTGGAGATTGTTTTTTTTTTTAGAAAAATAGTTTGTTGAACAGAAAATATTATTTTTTTGCTATGTTTATGTTGTTGAAGCATGGGAGAATTGTATGCTGCTTGTCTATGCTTATTTATGTTTTGTTGTAGTCTTACTGTAGTAGTACTGTTTTTTAGTCTGCTTTTTTGTAGATTTTTATGATTCTTTGTTGAGAATAGAATAGATTTTTATTCCTTCAAGTACACAAATATACAATTGGAAACGTCAATACATCTTCAATACAGTTATAATAGTTTATTACAACATATCCCATTCGTCCCACTTAATATATTTTAATATATTTATAGAAAAATATGAAGACAATCACAGATATATTCAGCTGACATGAGAGAAATAAGATATTCAAAAGACATAAATTTCATGTTGAACCTAGATAAATTGTTAAAATGAATTTTAAAATATAATCAGAAGTAACTGCAAATCGTTTCTCTACTAATATTAAAATTGTTTATGTACCGGTTGTCTCGTAATAATAAATGTAAAAACACGGGTTTGAAGTTTGTAGGGGATTCGCTTGGTTAATTTACCATTATTTTCACCAACAAAACTTGTAGAAAATTCAATTTCGAAAAAAAAATGGAATGTTCTTAGTTCAAAGCAATATGTATGAGACGTGCCCTGAGGAATACTATGATTCTATCTATGTAATTTTCAATCTAATTCATATCTCTTTTTTTTTTTTTTTTTTTTTTTTTTTTTATTGCTGATGATGCCCACATGAGTCCGTGACTTGTGCGTGGGTAATGAGGTGAATGATTACATATAAATGCCTGACGGTGGAGCGGGATTCGAACCCACGACCACTTGGACGACAGCAAGCTGAAGTTGCGACGCCCCAACCAACTGCGCCAAGCGGCCCGCCCGCCTCTATTTATAATGTGACGTGTCCTAAGTAGTATGATGAAATCTTTATTAATTTTCGTCATTATTATTATTATTACAGACGGTTAGTGAAACAGATGGTCCGGTGAAATCGAAAGAAGTGCAGCACGCCGAAAAGATCTATGCAACGCTTAGAGAGTGCCGGGAACAGTGTGGAATTAAGAAGAACAAAGGTAAGTCTCTTCTTATTCTTCCCACTTCTTCTCCTTCTTCCCACTTCTTCTCCTACTACTTCTCCACTCTTATTCTTCTTCTTTTTCCCACTTCTTCGTTTTCTTCTCTATTTTCTTTTTCTTCTCTTCTTCCTGACTTTCTTCATTTCTGATTTAAATTCCTTCTTCCTGGCTTTCTTCTTCTCTTTTATCCTCCTGTCTTTCTTCTTTTCCTTTCACTTCCTGTCTTTCTTCTTCGTTTTCTTGTTTTATCTTCTTTATCACCTTCTCTTTTTCCTGTCTTTTTTCTCCTTCTTTGTCTTTATGCTTTTTATTTCTTCTTTCTGTCTCTTTTTTTGAGGATGAAGTCCACATAGGTCTGAGACCTGTGCGTGGGTAATGAGATGGATGATGGTGATTGATGAGTTGGACCTACAGTTTTAGGTGGGTTCCGAACCACCGGGAAGTAATTTTACAGCAGAGAACAGTGTCTTTTTTGCTGGCCGATCTAATCGGTCACCGTTACAAACAGGACCTACGAGAACTCTCTTTTTCTTTTCTTCTCTCTTTCTTCTCCTTCATTTCCAGCTACTGTATTTCACCTCACCTTCTTTTCTTTTTCTTCTTTCTGTCTTTCTTCTTCTCCTTGTGAATTAAGTATGGAATTATGAAGAACAAAGGCATGTCTCTTGTTTATTAATTCTTCGTTTTTGTTTTCTTCATTCTGCTTCTTCTGTCTACTTCTTTTTTCGTTTTTTTCTCGTTTTATTTACTTTTTTCAACTACATTAACTATAACGCTAATCTGAACGTTCTAAGCATTACCAGCCCTAAATGCAAAATATTATAGAGCAAGCTGAGACATAGAGTGGTTAGGTTAGCGTTATCTCGTTAACGTAGTTCTGCTCTAATTCTAATATTGGTAGAGCATATGTTATAAAAGCCTTTATTTTGTAGTACAATATGTCTGTCTAAGATACTTGTAACTTTCCTCCTGGTTGGTTGGAACTGGGCTATTCCCAAAATTTTGTTGAGCAGTTACCTGGAAACAATAATTTTGAATACCAATCAGCACTAACAAATCAAGATGCATTCGTCTTGGCTCATGCACCTTTTCTTATATAACTCATGTGGAACGGTAGTGAACTAACTCAGTAAAAGGCATTTTTTATGTCTCTTAGCAAAATTTAAAAAAATATTACATTGTACAAAACTCAATACTATCAAATTACTCAACATTAAACAAATTGGGAAGTGATAGCCGCGAGCCGTAGCAGGTATCTGTTCAATCAGAGAGATAAGCTGGGTTCTCTTAGGTCCTGTTCGTAACGGTGACCGATTAGATTGGCCAGCAAAAAAGACACTGTTCTCTGCTGTAAAATCACTTCCCGGTGGTTCGGAACCCACCTAAAACTGTAGGTCCAACTCATCAATCACAATCATCCAACTCATTGCCCACGCACAGGTCTCAGACCTATGTGGGCTTCATCCTCAAAAAAAAAAAATTAAAAAAAAAATTATTACCGAACCGAAGACTGGCCAGCTTAACCAATAAACAAGTGAAGTAAAATGACTAAAACTAGCATATTGTCCTACATCGCCATCAATGTTATAATGTACATAATAATCCCCACAAATTTATACTATGTCTATTCATTGACTCTAATCGCTTTAATAATTTTGTTCCTTTTTGGTTTCGTGTGATTTCACTATTGGAAATTGGTCGTCCTATACTTTAATAAGTGGATCCATGGATAACTGCTACTTGTATACAGGAATTTTAAAGCTGCATGGATTCCAGAATAATAGCTACATGGCTTCAAGAATTACTGGCCTCTGGATTCAAGAATTTATGCTACCTGGATTCAAGAATTAATGGCCCCTGTATTCAAGAACCGCTGTAAACAAACGTTCAAAAAAAGGAATAGAAAATCTGTTCAGAACTAAATGATTTTCGACATTCTTTTAAGAATGACAGACCTTTTTCTTATTTTTTTAAAGATACGTTCGATAATCTTAGAAAAACATCTCAGTTAAATCCAAAATTGATAAGTAATAATATTATCAAATGGAGGTTAGTTCTTCAATGAAATTAAGAACACATGAATACGAGTCTATAGCTATGAAGCTGTCAAGTGTTCTGCAATAAATTACTAAAGTATACATTTTCACAACACTAACCTGTCGGTTAACCTAGTCGGTATAATCAGTACAAGTTCAAACAGCTTCAAAGATATCATGATAACAAAAAACAAATCAGATCTAACAATTACATTCCTAAGTAATAGTTTATCACACTTTCTCATCAACAAAATGTTCATTTATATTTAGCTCGCAAATAACAGAGTATGCAATATTTAATTTAAAGTGAGGTTATTTGCCTCATCCACTACAGTAAGTAATTAAAAAAATTTGATAGCATAATTAGCTCAATAAATTGATAAGAACAACAAGAATAAAACTATTATTAATGATCACAGACATTTTAACGTAGCCAAGTTCATAGTTACCTTCCATAGTTTTCTTCATTCTGCTTCTTCTGTCTACTTCTTTTTTCGTTTTTTTCTCGTTTTATTTACTTTTTTTAACTACATTAACTATAACGCTAATCTGAACGTTCTAAGCATTACCAGCCCTAAATGCAAAATATTATAGAGCAAGCTGAGACATAGAGTGGTTAGGTTAGCGTTATCTCGTTAACGTAGTTCTCCAGTAGTAACGTAGTTCATCCAGTTCTAAATAATTTTGCAAAAAAGGTTTTGAAGGTAATCTTACAAAGGTAAGATTAATTAATTTAAAACAAATTTAGAGCATCTAGAGTACTACAAGTATCAACACTTACCTATACAAGCGGATTTCAAATACTTATAATATTCCTATCTTTTCCAAAACAATCATAATTTAAAAAAAATGAAGTTTTGCCAAGAGACGTTAACAAATCTATATCATATTTAAAAAAAGTGTTTACTCTTCACATTTCGGAAAAAATCAAATTAACAAGAAAGGTAAGCATACGCAAAGCTGTTGTTAATTCAAAGGTTTCGAGAGAAAAGAACTTCTAAACAAGCATTAGATCACTGACTTTAATCAAGCTTGCATTTTATTGACTAACACCGTTGAGGTGATCATATGTCATCGTATCTTACCACATATTTTTTTGACAAGAAGTACATCTCACTGTGGATTAGACAGGTATCTCTTTCTAACAAAAAAAAAGAGAGAAACAATATTAGAGAGAACTGCCATACCACAATGGCGAAGCAGTTGCCGCTAAATTCAAATACAGCATTCATTTCAGAATGACAAAAACTTCAATATACTCAGTCTATTTACAAAGTTACCAGAATGTAAAACTCAAAGTTTAGGCTCAAGGCTCAAAGTCATTACATACTATAATCCATACAGTAATGATAATACAAAATCTATCACTAGTTATATTTGAAAAACTGATGATTTTACAAAACTTAATTTGTTAATTTCGAATTCCTCAAAGTACTATCAATTATACTGCAAATTTTCGCAATGGCGGATATTGACAACAGCATTGAATACCTGATTGAAATAGATGAACGCTACTACACTAAAATATAGGCAGTAATGCCTATGTAGGAATTAACTATTTCGTACTTGTTTTTGATCTTTTAGTGGTAGTAGTTTTTATTTAATTTTATGTAAATATTATTCATATGTGTAATCTTGCTGTGCAGAACTGACCATTTTTGAGTCGCGGCGGACGCGTTTCGAACTATGTCGTTCTTCTTATGAGTAGTTCTGCTGCAGTTCACGAAAAATGGATGTCTACAACAATAATTTATGTAAATGGTCCTTTTTTTATTTTACACATTATTTTTTGTTTGAAATAAACCTGAAGTTGAATTTGAATTTGATTTGATATTCAGTCACCGCCGGGAGTTGAACCTCGTACCTCCTAATTACCGAGAATTTCAAAGAGGTGTCACTGTAGTCTGGTGGTTAAGACGCCCGATCGGCGTGGTTCGATTGCCGGTGGCGACTAAATATTTTTGTACAGTAGCATTCAACGATTTCAATCAGCTACTCATTGCTGTTGTCAATATCTGCCTTTGCGGAAGGAAGTCTTCATTATAATTGAAAGCACTTTGAGGAATTCGAAATTAATGAAAAAAATGTATTCTGTAATTTTGTTTGTCTTGTTTGCAGGTATAAAGATGCAAGACTATTTGTATAAGAAAAGCGATAAGCAGCAGAAAAAGTGGAAGTCGATGTATTTTGTGCTGGTAGTCGATGGCACCGACACGCATCTCATTTTCTACGAGAGTCCAAAGCGCACAAAACCCAAAGGCCTTATTGATCTATCATGTGCCTATCTTTATCAGGTAAGACAATTTTTCACTAAACAAAAACTTATCCTCATTTCTTCAACACCTCCACCTCTTACTCTTCGTCGTCGTCGTCCTCCTCCTCCTCCTCCACCACCTCTTTCTCTACCTCCTCCTTCTGATACTTCACCCCCTCCTCCTCCTCCTCTTCCTCCCACTCCTCTTTCTCTACCTCCTTCACCTCTTCCTCCCACTCCTCCGCCTCATCCTACTCATGCTTCTCCTCATCTTACTCTTCCTCTTCCCATACTAATTTTCCTCCACCCCTCCTACTCCTACTTCTCCTTTTCCTACTCCTTCTCTTCCTCATAATCCTCCTCCTATTCCTGCATTTGCTCCTCCTCATCCTCCTTCTACTCCTCTTCTTACTCTTACTCCTCCTACTTCTTTTGCTCTTCCTTTTTCCTTTTGCTTCCCTCTTCCTCCTTCTTTCACTCTTCCTCCTTTACCTTCTGATTCCCTTCTCCTTCTTCCCTCCTCCATCTTCTCCTTTTACTCTTCCTCCTTTTCCTTCTGCTTCCCTCCTCCTCTTTCTCCATCTCCTCGTCCGCCTCCTCCTCCTTATCAGGTAAGGCAATTTTACTCTAACCAAAGACTTCTTGTTCCTTCTTCTTGTTCTTCTTCATCTCCTCCTCCTCCTCCTCCTCCTCCTCCTCCTCCTCCTCCTTTTGCGTGGCTCGTTCAATTATTTTGTGTAAATAATTGTTGTTTAAGTTATTTTCTATTGGTTTTTGCATTGGCAGGTTCACGACAGCGTATTCGATCGTCCGAATTGCTTTCAATTAGTGGAGCGCGCCCTGCCCTGCCTTGCCACAGTAACCTATCTATCAGCCAGCACGGCCGACGCGGCTCAGGTGAGTTGCATGCCTCATGCATGTGGGACGACATACTACTCGAGTCTTGAGTAATAAAATGGTTGTTTATGAAACGTTTGAATTATGACAGCGTTTAATCAATAAGTGAGAATTAATGTTCTAAACATCTCACAAAATGCAGTCGTTGCATACAGTAATTACGTCTAATTTAACTTACAAATGAATCTGATAGCTTCCCCAAAATGTAACACCAATAAAAAATGAATGAAAAATATGTAGGCCTACCAATAAAAAAATACTTAAATAAAATACACCAATGAATCCGACAGCTTACGAAAAATATAACATAACGTAGTGTTGATGACTTAGGTCTAATATTGACGTGAAGGACCACGATAATTTAATTCTAAATGCCCGAATTCGAAAGGCGAGAGTAACTGGCGCTAAGTGATTTAGCTTATTTAGCGTTTGTGGTGATTTCTGCATTGAGACTGCCGGAAGAAGCTCCCACTCCACTGTTGGCCACGCGAAGGGTGGAGAGAGAGGAACACAATAAGAAGGAGAAGGAATGACAGAGAAGTATAGCAGGGGTCGGAGAGTGAACAAAGATGCACAATAATCATCAGAAGATAACAGAACTGATGAACTGCTTCAACAGGCACAGATAATGTTCGAAAACACCGAAACAATTCTTAACAACTACAATGCGGTGATTGTTCCAATTTGAAATCCAGTTTGATTTCAAAATGTTTAAATCAGCTGATATGACTATTGCATAACATTCATTTCGGCTCTGATTTGAAGAAATCCTGAATTCTGATAGGTCTAGGCCTGTACTGAAAAGTCACAGTAGTGTTTAAATATGACACTAGTTTGATAATACATGGAATAGAGTGAACTGTATTGACCTCTTATATCTACTTTACAACGTAGCCGTAAATAAAACACGTATTTAATTCAATAAAGTTCGAGCTATTTTTAGAAGATTTTACAATCTATAAAATTGCTAAATGTTTGTGTTTTGGTATTCATCAATTTTCGTTAGCTGTTTAATGCAGTAGCAGAGGGCTTCAACATAATGTATAGCATTAAAATGAATTTCGAAAGTATCTTTTTAATTCATTAAGTTCAATTAATTTTTTTTTTTTGGTAGTATAAATACAGGTCTAAAACCTGTGCTTGTGTAATAAGTTTGATAACGATGATTAATGAGATGGACAAGTGGGTTCCAAACCACCTGGAAGTGATTTTACAGCAGATACTAGTCTTTTTTGTCACCCTTGCTGGAGAGAGTACTTACTGATTTTTTCTATCATCAAAATTATTGTCAAAAAGTTAATTTGTTTCATTTGCTTGTTGACTCATTCCTGCCATAGGAACTGGAATCTTTCTTGATTTTTCTTGTGGCTAATTTTGATGATAGAAAAAATCAAGTTCTAGAATCAGGAGCTCAAGCAGAATAATATTGAATTAAAAAAAAAAAAAAATATTTTTTTTTCTTTTTACTGGGGAAATAAAATTGTGCCGCTGAAAAATATCATTGGCAACTAATTTCTCAAATAGCACTGAAGAGTACTGATTGCGCCGTCAGTGGTTTCATTGTACAATTATTGTGAACAGCTTCAGTGTTCTGCTATCTCTTTACATTGTCTTATCAGCTTCCAATTCATTTTTTTCACTGCATTAGAGCTGTGCGCAGGGTTGTTGGTCATAATTTTTATTCGAAGTTTCCTGCATTGGATATTATTAGGGCTTTCAAACGTTATCTATTGGCGTGGGAAGAAGTTTTTTAATTATTATTTTGTAAAATATGGGGGT
Source organism: Conomelus anceps (assembly GCA_948455865.1). Lineage (NCBI taxonomy): Eukaryota > Metazoa > Arthropoda > Insecta > Hemiptera > Delphacidae > Conomelus > Conomelus anceps. Next base: position 150,061,800 of record OX418216.1, read on the forward strand.
TCTGAGTTGAAATTTTTCGGTTTTCGGGGCAATTGATTTCATATAGGAGTGATTTTAAAGTTTTGATAAATTTTCTATAACAAGGACACATGAGAAATAAAATGAAATATTTTTTACTCCTGTGAAACTATTAGTTATTTTTGAATAATTTTTTAAAATTTATTTTGAAAAAAACGTTTTTTAGATTGAAATAAAAATTATGTCATTTTATTCCTCAATAAGTCTTTTAGTTATCAAAATTTATCTAAAATTTAAAATCACTCGTAGGTGAGATCAATTGCCCCCAAAAACCGAAAAACTTCAACTTTGAACCCCCATATTTAACAAAATAATTGATGAAAAAACTTTCCCATAGCAATAAATAACATTTCAAAGCCCTAATTCAAGAATCCAATGCAAGAAACTTCGAAAAAAATTTACGACCAAAAACCCTGCGCACTGCCTTGAGTCCCGGTACGCAGCGACCTTGAGACTCATGAACTCTACCATTGATAATACAATTGAATGAGAACTTTGAATTGATTTGGTGTGTTTCTTTTCTTAGGAATGGGTGAACGCGATTAAGCCACTGTGCATTCCGCAAATGAAGCGACCACCGAAAGTGCAACGACTGCGTGAGCTGCGCTGCCTGCAGCTACACATTCTGGACGCACATCGACTGCCCGTCAAACTCGTGCCCAATCCATTTTGCATTGTCTCGCTCAACCAGGTAACTAAGATTATTTATACTATCAAAACCGTTTTAAATGTTAAACTAAATGGTTATTTAATGTACTAAGACTATAAAGAGCGACTTTATCACTCTAGATAAACAGTTACCGTACCGCAAGACGCGTTGCGGAGTGCGCTAATTTTGCAAGAGTGATAAAGAAGCTTTATCACTTGAAATACATACAAGATTTTTCCTACAACTGCAGTTTTGGATCTCCATTCAATAATTGTTGAAATTATCATTCCTGTACACAATGCACCATCGTTGAAGTTATGAAAAATTTATCCGGCAATAATCAGCTGGCAAGTTTTAGTGTTTTCAAGCGTAAGATAATTTTATTATAGTTTTGTACGATAATTCGGTTCTGGTATGATGTATACCGCAATCTGCACTTTTGTACAATAATTTCAAAGAAATCTCATTCCAAAAAATATTTTTTAAATAATTAAAAGATAGTTATTCTTTTGAAACATGATGGTTGTAGAATATTTGATAAATTTTTAACGTCACTTTCAATAATCTAGAGTTAAAGATTGACAACACTGGCGAGTGTAAAGTAAAGCTATGACGAAAGGGAGCGTGAAGCAATCTATTGCTTGCTCCTCTGTAAACAGCTGTTTAATGATTAGTTTCCAGCACGTAAACTAATTCTCTGCGAGGAGTGTTAGGAAATTAATATTGTATAAAAATTATACTGAGGTACTTAGTTAGAAACATAGATAGCTTCATTGGGAAGATGTGGGACTGCAGCTGTGATGCAATTTGTTTGTTTTTTAGACGGTGAAAGTAGCGCGTACGAAAGTGAAGTCTGGCTCGGATCCGGTGTGGGACGAGGAATTCACACTGGACGATGTGCCTCCCGATGTGCTCACATTCACCATCACTGTCTACAACAAAGGCAAACGATCCAAGGACACCGAAGTGGCCGAACTCACCGTTGAACTGGCCACGCTCACCAATGGTGATGAGGTACGTCAGGCCAACTGTGTATGTATGTGTAGCCTAATACTGTAGCCGATTTCGACTGTAGGTGACTCTTCAGACCTCAACAGAGCGTACTACGCAAACCCGGGGAGCTTGGTAGGGTGCGATTACTTTCCTCACTGAGCTAACAGAAGGCTAGGGAAGTGATAGCCGTGAGGTAGCAGGTATCTGTTCAATCAGATTAGTTAAGCAACTCTCTCCTGGGCCCTGTCTATAATTGTGATCGTTTGGAATAACCAGCAAAAAGACTGTTCTCTGCTGTAAAATCACTTACCGGTGGTTCGGAACCCACCTAAAATTATAGGTCCAACTCATCTAACACCATCACAGATCACCATTCATTACCCATGCACAGATCTCCGACATATGTGGGATTCATACCAAACCCATCGAAACAAATTCTGAATCTTTATGCTTAACAGCCCACTCCCACCTTTACGCAGCGTCTGGCTGCACAGGAGAGTGTGTATACTACAGTATCTATAAGCACACCTGCGTGCAAGCCATCATTCGATCAAGACGTGTGGGAAGCAACACGATTCTACTTCCTCTTCCTCCTAACCTCTCTTGGGTTAGTTACGTGGGCTGCGTCCTAACTTTGCCCGCTAAAGAAAATAAAATCAGCGATTCTATTTTATTCTATTCTTATAAATATTTTTCTTCTCGCCTTTTTCTTTTTCTTTCTATTTTTCATTATCTTATTTCTGCCTCTACTTATTTTTCCATCTTCATCCTCTTCTTGTTCATATTTTTCTATATCCTCTCTTCTTTCACCTTTGTCTTCTTCATCATCATCATCCTCCCTCTTGTTCATAATCTTCTTCGTCCTCTCCTTTTCCTTAACCTTCTTTTTCTTCATCTTCTGCTTCTTTATCTTCTTTTACTTCATGTCCTCTTCCGTCTTCTTTTTATTCTACGTTTCCTCCATTTTCTTCTCCTTCTCTAGAGCACCAGCGCATGCTAATTTAGAGATGCTATTTTCCCATTATTCCAATTAATCATTCGTCTTCTTCTTGTGCTTCTCATCCTTTTCTTTTTATATCCTTCATTATTATCTTTTTCTTTTTATAGCCTTCATTATTATTTTCTTCTTTTTATATCCTTCATTATCTTCTTCTTTTTCTGCCATATTTCTCTTCTTTTTCTTCTCTTTTTTCTTCTTCCCCCTTACTCCTTCCTCTTCTTATTCTGCTTTTTATTCTTCTCTTTTTCTAACCTTTTTTCTCCTATTTTTTCTTCTTTTTCTCTTTCTCTTTTTTTCTTCTTTCTTCTTTTTCTTCGTCTCCTCCCTCTTCTACTTCCACTTCTCTTGTACACTGGTGCATGCATGCCATTTCCCAACATTTCCTTGATTTTTCAATTAATTATTAATGGAGTAATGAGTTTTGTTGTTTTGTTAACCAACAGATCGAAGGCTGGTACAACTTGAGCGGCGTAACTCCGATGGGCGAATGGGGCTCGCTGCGTCTGCGCATGCGCTACCTGCACGATCTGATCATGCCGCAAGACGAGTACTCGCCCATGCAGCAGCTCATCCTAGATCCCAGTCTGGAGGCGGTCAGGGCTCTCGCTGATCTGTGTCACATGGACCGAATGCCTCTTGCCACCTCTCTCCTAAGGATATTCAGGTAGTTAACAATGTTAGTCTATGATATATTTAAAAGGGAGGTGATCAGGTGATAGCCGTGAGCTGTAGCAGGTATCTTTTCAATCATGTAGTTATAGTTAAGCTACGAACTCCTGGGCCCCTCTTTGTAAGGGTGGGTGACCGATTGGATTGACCAAGAAAAACGACTCTGTTTTTCTTCTGTAAAATCACTTCCCGATGGTTCGGAACCCACCTAAAACTGTAGGTTTAATCATCATCACACAACTCACACCACGTGACAGGTCTCAGACCTGTTGGCATCATCCGCAAAAAAAAAATCCTGTTGAACCTCTTAAACAAAAGTCGTTCTAATTTCTATTGAAGTCGTTAGATAAACTACAGAGACAGAAATTCGCCGCGGACATTCCCCTCGCCGTAGTATTGATGAACGTTCTTCAGTTTCTCTTGACTCGAGGCACTCTTGAGATGTAAACTATTTATATAGGCATTTCAAGATTCCCTCGAGTCAAGAAGACACTGAAGGAACGTTCATGCATACGGCCCCAAGGCTTCCTCCATCTTGGAAGCCATCTTAAGCCTTGCTACAGTGACTTTATATAATTATATAAAGGGCCATTGCTTCCAGTCGCCATAATATTGTGTCAATTTTATATTTGATAAGCCTATATGCATAAGGCTAAAGTTCACGCCACCAAATCGGGCGGTTCTGAAAAATTGCGGTGTTGCCAGATATGGGACCATTCCAGCAGCTGATAGCCAGGAGCATTTCATTCTTCTCTTTTTTCTTCTTTTTTTTTCTTACCTTTATGTCCCCCCTTCTCCTTATTTATTCTTTTCATTTTCGTATCTTCCTTCTCTTTTTTCCTCTTCTTCTTTTTCCCTCCTCATTCTTGTTCTTCCTCCGTCCCCCCTCTCTCTTCCACCATTTCTCCTTCCTCTTCATTATTTTCTGCTCCTTCCAATAAGTCAAATATTCAACTTTTAGTCAATATTAACAACTTCTTCCCCGCTTTACTTCTTAACCTCTTTCTTCTTCTTTACTTCATCTCCTACTTCTTCTCCTTTTTCCTTCCCCCTTCTTCATCAACTTCTTACCCTTCCCCCTGCTTCTTCTCTTTGTTCTTCTACTACTTATCCTTCTCTTCTTAATCTATTTGTCCTTCTCTCCCTCCTCCTCCTCCTTCATCTACTTCTTTCCGTTCCTTCTACTCCTCCTCTTCATCTACTTTATCTCCAAATCCTTCTTCTTCTTCTTCGCCTTCTCCTTCTTCTTCTTCTCCTCCTTCTCCTTCTTCTTCTTCTACTCCTCCTCCTCCTTCTTCTCCTCCTCCTCCTCCTCCTCCTTCTTCTCCTTCTCCTCCTTCTTCTTCTTCTCCTCCTTCTCCTTCTTCTTCTTCTTCTTCTTCTTCTTCTTCTACTCCTCCTCCTCCTTCTTCTCCTTCTCCTTCTTCTTCTCCTTCTTCTCCTCCTTCTCCTTCTTCTCCTTCTCCTTCTCCTTCTTTTTCTTCTTCTTCTTCTTCTTCTTCTACTCCTCCTCCTCCTCCTCCTTCTTCTTCTTCTTCTCCTTCTCCTCCTTCTTCTTCTCCTTCTCCTTCTTCTTCTCCTTTTTCTTCTTCTTCTCCTTCTCCTCCTTCTTCTTCTCCTTCTCCTTCTTCTTCTCCTTTTTCTTCTTCTTCTCCTTCTTCTTCTTCTTCTTCTCCTTCTCCTTCTTCTGCTTCTTCTTCTTCTACTCCTCCTCCTCCTCCTCCTTCTTCTTCTTCTCCTCCTTCTCCTTCTCCTTCTTCTCCTCCTCCTTCTCCTTCTTCTTCTCCTTCTCCTTCTTCTTCTCCTTCTCCTTTTTCTTCTTCTTCTCCTTCTCCTTTTTCTTCTTCTTCTCCTTCTTCTCCTTCTTCTTCTTCTTCTTCTTCTCCTTCTCCTTCTTCTTCTCCTTCTCCTTTTTCTTCTTCTTCTCCTCCTTCTTCTTCTCCTTCTCCTCCTTCTCCTTCTTCTTCTTCTTCTTCTTCTTCGTCTTCTTCTTCTCCTTCTCCTTCTCCTTCTCCTTCTCCTTCTTCTTCTCCTTCTTTAGTGTTGTCGACAGGTCAGCGTGAAGACGTTTATTGTAATAGATTTTTTTGTTGATTGTAGGCACGAGCGCAAAGAGGCCGACCTGTTGAAGTCGCTGAACGACGCCGAAATCGAGAAAGAAGAGGAGACGTCGACGCTGTTCAGAGCGGCGTCGCTTACCACCACTCTCATGGATCTCTACATGAAGTCGGTGTGCACGGGCTTCTTGCAGGCTGCCATTCAAGACACCATACAGAAGCTGTTGGACAGCAAACAGTCGTGTGAGGTAGGCCTGAATCAAGCCATTATCACAGTAGAAAATGAAAAAAGAGGTAAAGAAGATATTCGATTAAATTAAATTGGGCAACCTGCTAGTAGTGCAATAACCGCAAGTTGCAAAAAAAAACTTCCATAGTTTTCATATAACTTGGCAGCAGTTGGGTTCATATGTAGCAAGTCCTCCCATCTTCTACACGCTGCCAAGTTATATGAATACTACTATACTTTAATTTAAAAACTTACCGTCCGTCAGTGCTCTAGCGCTTAAAAGAAACATTCTAGACTCTTGAAACTTCGTAGCTTCCTTATAGTCCAAGTAAGATTGCTAATGATTTTGGAGTTTGGGGGTCGAATATAAAAATAAATATGTCGTAAAATTTATTTCCACTGTTGGCTCTAGATTATTATTTTTTGGCTAGTGGGAATCAAATCATTGTACAGCTGGTTCATTTCGGATACAAAAAAAAAATTATGAACGTTTCATTTTACGTTGACGTTTTCATTTTTAATTTGTGTTGAAATCTTGATCATTTAAAATATTCAAATTGAAAGAAAGCAGAGAAAATATTGAGGCATGAGATATTGAGATCTAATGAACAGCAAGAAGAAGAAGAAGGGGAAGAAAAAAAATTATTTCTAGAACTGCCGATGTGCATTTTTTTGTGAATCGGAAAGCATATGATGTTTATATAAATCGAAAGAGCTAAATGGTGCCTGTCTTTTAGCACAACTGATAATAGTAATAATGGTTTTTATGCAAATTAGTCGGGCCCTTGGCTACTCTTTTGTACTGGTTTATCCATACTACTGTCATCATACCAAGCTGCTATGTGAAAGTATATAATTGACCGAACGAAGAGAGGTCTCTGTTTCAAGTGGACTGTTTTGCATTCGTCTGCCTGTCTAACGTATTTATGGATAAACGCTTGGGCCAAATTCTATGAAATTTTGCATGGTTCATTAAGGAACGTCCAGCGATGTGTTTGTGTAAGGATTTTCAAAATTTGCTTGCAAGGATATGTTTTTCTTATGACTTTATGAATGATAACTCAAATCATAAGGAAAAAAGGGAAGGCACTCAGGCCTTCTTCTTTAGGAAATGTATGATTTTTGAAGTAATCTTCTTCATCACGTGGAATTGGAATCAGATTACAAGATAGTAGGCTTGGCAATAATGACTCTTCAATGAGTCGTTCAATCGCCCTCACTCTTATAAGTGAGTCATTCATTCGAACTAGTTCAAAAATGAGTCATCAGCAATGCTCGTGCTCATTCACTACCATTGCTTGTTCAGCAGCTAAGCGCTCTCTCGCTCACTGAGCACTCATACACACACACACACACACACACACACACACACAACAATAAACAGCCTTGTCGTATGTCTGGCGCCTCAATATGAATAATTCTCAGAATCTGAGTCATCAGTTTAATATTTCAGAGCACAGTTCACTTCACAGTTCAAAATGCTCGTTGAGTGGGGAGGTGAGTGCTCTTGTCTATCAGTGCCTATAGCAGGCCGCTGCACTGCTCTGCTAATTCAAGGAGCGCTCACTAGATGGTATGTTGACTGTATTCCTAAAACACAAACGCAGTTCAATAATGAACTACCTACTAACTATTTGAACTACTAGTTCGTAGTTCATTTTAAAGAGTCAGTTACTTTGAACGACTCGCTCAATCTGGTCACATCTCTAAAATATAGTCCTCTGGCCCTCTTTTTTCATCGGGTTGAAACGTCATATATGGATAACGTTATCATTACTAAGAATAACACATTTGTTTGAGAGAAAGGAATCACTTTATATATTTCAATCACATACAATAATAAGTGATTGCTAAGTAAATGAGAATCATACAAATTTAACTAATATTGTCAAGTTTTATTATAATTTTATGTAATTAAATATATTTTGATGTTATGACTATAAGACAAATGTATTTGAAAAACTTGATGAGATTTATTAAAAAATACAGACAAAACTTTCAGGAATATGAACAATCTCCTTTTACATTTAGACCTAATATTTCAAGGAAATAGAAAATGTTTCACACTAACCTCAGTTTTATTCAAAGACTTCTTCATATCAGTACAAAATTTATTAATATAATTCCGGAAAACCTTTTGATTCATCGAACTCAGATTCTCAGAATAGGATTGTTAATGAATGGATATGCTGTAACTTCTTTCAAGATTTAACTTTTCTCAAATAGCATTGACTCCATCTCTTCTGATGTATAGTTAGCCTTCACTATGATCTTTTATGATTTGGTGTCTACAAAAAATGAATTTATCTATTGTTTGTTTTCCATGTGGATTTTCATTCTTCTCTCTATCATACTAAGTAATAGCTTATAATAATAATCATCACATAATATCTTAATTATCAAAAATCAAATTTACAGAAAATACAATAATTCTATTGGCCGATTCAACTTAGGAATTCAGTATTGTTTAAATGGAGGCTTTCTATCCTTGTTAATCACAAGGCAGTTACCAATGTATCTGTCCCACTCGCACTGACCAACGTTGTCGCACTCGTAGTGCTCGATCTTGACTTTCAGCAGAGACTGTACCGCTCGTAACACAAACAAATCCAGCGATAGCAAACGATGCGTCATACACCTACAAACTACACCATTTTGGAATGCGTGAAGATAATTAATTTTTTTTTCATATTTGATATCTATTTTGTGTATACAAAGTAGAGTTGAAATTTTATCGAAATCGACCAACTTTTCAAAATTGTAGACCTCTATTGAAGTTTTTTCAGCGGCTAAGTAACCGGCTGACACTTTCCATAAAATTTTTACTGCTGATTGAATCTTATTGTCCTCTTTTAAATCAACGATTTATTAAGATTCATGTTTCAAACACAATAAATTCAAGAAAGGACATTCTCAAGAATGCTAAATTGTTACTTTGGTAGTGGATGTTAAACGAATTGTTAATTGACTGAATTGTCAATTGTTACTGGATGTCTCCAGTGAAATCAGCGAACACATAAGACCATTGGTCTTATGGGTTCGTTGAGTGAAATTTATAACATTGAAAGGTAATTGGAAAATTTAATTAAGTTGAACATATTTGACAATTTAATAATTGTAAAATCCAATAACTTCATCAGGATAAGTTTAAAGTACGTTAAAACGTATCAGTTGCCATAAAATGATAACTAACATTAAACAGAATCTTTGTCAGCGTTGATGGCACAATCAACATTTCATGTAAATATATTTAATTGATAATGTAAATATCATGTTCTCGTAAAAATGACACCAAGAAAAGGGAAAACACAAAATTTGATGTTAACTTCCACTGGAACCGAGCCGGACGTGACTAATTGTTATTTATAATCGAAGCCTACTCGAGACGGCTGGAGTACAGTCCCAACATTCAAAGTAGGTGTCGATTGCTTTGTTTAGCGATAGCACATATACTTGGCAACAATGCTCTCCATTTAAACAATACTGAATTCTTAAGGTGAATCGGCCTATAGAATAATGACTCCCACCATAGCGAGGAAGTTTTTTTACTTTTGCTGGTGGTGCCATTGTAATTTATGTCATGTGAACTTGATTATGTTATCTATCTACAAGCTCATGTATTTTTCTTATTTATTCTAATTCAAGTTTGCTTGTATGTTTATTTTTGTTTGGCAATAAATTTCAATTTCAATATTGGAAACTATTTGTTTCTCTCAAACAAATAATATGTTATTCTTATGAGTGATAACTTGAATCATTTGAAGGCTGCACCAGCCTTCATAAATTCATTCATCAGTCATGTGAAATCTCATCTGATTTGAGCAATCAGCTGTCTGGAACAAGTACAAGCTGGATGAAAATAGAAACGCAATGACGTGGTACAGAGTGAGGTTTTGTGGAAAACACACATGAGGTGAACTATGCAAATCAGTTCAATGATTAGTTAGGTCCGATGACTTTGTTCAATTTTGCGATGGTGATTATTATTGAGTACATGGAGTATGTTGCTCTGTGCAAGCACCCTTATTCTTGGGCATGAGGTCTACTGTTCACAGAACTAGCCTACCAGTAGTATGATGTGTCCATGGAGGTATAATGAGAAAGTGGAGGCATAAAGTCTCAAAAGAGTACAGTGACTTAATAGAGCCGCCACAATATTATGTCTAATTTGTATTTGATTGTATATCTATAAAGGCTAGTTATTATGTATATATTATAGACATAATTATGAATTCTACATGACTGCATGGCTCCGACTACACAGTACATATGTAAAACTTTTCATTCCATCTTGTGTAGCCTAAACACAAAAGGTCCATCATACAAATTACATTCCTGGATTTCTTGTTCCATGACGAACTGCGTTGTTAATATTAACTTTTCATGTGAACTTTAACGACTTGTAGTCAAATATTTGTTAAGAATAAGTATAATAACTCACTTAATCTGGCCGAGCGCTTTCGAATCTATGAGATCCATCTTCGGAGGCGTCTGAAGATGGATCTCATAGATTCGAAAGCGCTCGGCCAGATTAAGTGAGTTATTATACTTATTCTTAACAAATATTTGACTGCAAGTCGGTAAATTTCACATGAAAAGTTAATACAAATTACATTGACTGCAAAGAGTCAGTCTCATTCACTGTAGTCAGCACTTAATTTTGACACCAAATGTGCGGATTGGCCGAATTATCCAATCAGAAGCGAGACTTACAATGGCCATGCTGTATAAAAGGGTAGCCTTAGACATCTTGAGCAGCTACCGGATGACTTCCACAATAGATGTACACCAATGTTGTAATGTTGTAGTAGTGGTCAACATATATCTATGATTTCTACCATGGCTATCTTTAAATATGGCCGCCACTCTACACTTCGGTGTAGTTTAGCTGTAATTACTGTTAAAGTGATCTATTTAGTGCTCTATCTTAATAAATGTTTTCAAAAAATCATTCTGAGAAGCAAATTGTTTTCCACGCGGTTTTCAATAAATGTGGTTATGACAACTTCAAGGCTTATTATTCATCGTAGTTTAAACATTTGAACTGACCTGAAAGTGGAATCTTGTAAAAGTGAACTACTTAGTTTGAAATTTCGCATTTCTTTTAATGAGTAAATTGGCAGTGACAGCTGAAATCTTTTTCTGTAACAAAGCTTCTGAGTACTCCTATGTTGAAATGTACCTTTTTTCATTGCAGCTGAATCCTACCAAAATGGAATCGCCAGACGATGCGTGCGCCAATGCTGAATTCCTGCTGCAGATCCTCGACGAAGTTACACATTCCATTTTTATGTCAGCCGACTCTTGTCCCAAGTGAGTACGCGCAACTTTCAGTTTTTAGACAATAGAATATCTTGACTGGAAGGGCTCGTGAAATGCTTCAAGACAGAGCAAGCTACAAAGTTACAAGCTAGTGAGTAAAAACTAAACAGCTCCCCCAACAGAGGTCTGGCTCCTGATAGTAATTTAGCACCAATAATAATTTAAATTAGATAACACTAATTTACATTGAGTTTTTCATTGAGCGTATTTTCTATGTTTATCGTATTAATTTTATAAAGCCTTTAACGACGAAGTTAATGTAAGAGTCTGCATAAATACGGCTGGAACAGCTGGGTCGGCTTGTAGTGTTGCTATTCGCTGACTTGTCAGCTAGTAAACTCACTTGAGAGTTTCTGATTTGCTATGATCTAAATGATGGCATTGGTTCTTAAATAATTTTAATTGCTCTTTGTTACGTATCATGTTTTTAATTAATTTTTTCTAGAACTGTGCGATATATCTGTGGCTGTCTGCAAAGAGCCGTGATGGGCAAATGGCCTCATGAGAGACTGGTTCGAACAAGAGTAGTCAGTGGATTCATATTTCTGAGGCTTCTTTGTCCGGCTATACTTAATCCAAGGCAATTCAACCTTATATCAGGTAAATTCATCAGAAACATTTGTTTTTAAAAGTCTATGAACTCTGAACTCTTTTAATCTGATGATTGATGAGTTGGACCTACAGTTTTAGGTGGGTTCCAAACCACCGGGAAGTGATAATATATTCTATGTTATGATGTTGTGAGTTTCCCCTTCACTGATCATGACTGTGTATGGATTGATGTAATGCTAAATGTTTTTGATCCTAATGCTGGTGATGCCTCAACAATCACTACAAGGCCTGTCACATTAGATAAATTATATAGTTTAAAACAATCACTCAACCTTGTGGACTGGAGGGCAATCTTGAATAAAACAGATGCAAATGATATGTGTGAGTCTCTACTCAATGTAGTGCTGTACTATTTCAATGTGATCATCCCTCAAAAAACATGTAGAAGAAATAATAGTTTACACATTAGTAAAAATAAAAAAATCAAGTGTAAGACTAATTGGTACACACCTCAGCTCCATAGAATGAAGGTTCTGTTGATTCTTGCACATGAAAAATTTAAAAATGAACAAACTGAAGAGGCTAAAGCAATATATATTAGATGTAGAGGGCTATATAAAACAGCAATCAATGAGGCTAAAAAACGTTCTATTGCACACACAATCGAGAATTCTGGTAATAGTTGCAGAAAAGCATGGCAAATTATAAAGTCAATATCCTCTACTAATAGTAGTCACATCAACCAGCTCGATCCAATCAATTTGAATGATTTACTTTATTAAAGCAGTTGAAGAAGTTCATGATGAAGATTGTCAAACCCACTGTATCTGCCAGCAGCTTGTTAAAAAACACTGCCATTAATGTAAATGATAATAGTTTCAGATTTCATGATGTTGCTCAGGAAGTAGTTGTCAGAATTGTATGGAACTTGAAGGTGTCCAATAGTGAAGATTTCTATGGCCTATCAAGCAAGCACTTGAAACACATTTTGGATTCTGTGATTCTACCATTAACTTGTATTAAATATTTTTCCCAGGGTACCTTTCCTGATGTTTTTAAGGTATCAAAGGTAGTTCCAGTGTATAAAAAAGGTCCTAAAGATGTTCCTTCCAGTTTTCGTCCTATACAAATAGTACCAATCTTCTCAAAAGTACTTGAGATAGCAATGTACATGCAGGTCTATGACTACTTGGACAAACTCAAGGTGATCTCCGTAAAGCAATTTGGCTTTGTGAAGGGTAGATGAACTATTGATGCATTTGACTCCTTAATAAAATTTGTGTTAGAAACATTTGAAAAAAGAGAAATTGCTCAGGCTGCATTTTGTGACCTGAGCAAGGCTTTTGACTGTGTTGAGCATGACGTCCTTTTAGGTAAACTATCACATTAAGTTATGGAATAAATGGCAAAAGCCTAAATCTATTCAAATCATACCTGAGCAATCGCCAGCAAGTTGTGTGTGTCAAAAATGAGAAATCAGATCTTGCAACAGTAAAATATGGCGTCCCTCAGGGTTCTGTACTGGGGCCTCTTTTATTTGTTATAATGATTAATGATCTGCCCCAGGTAATGACTAATCACACCCTTCTCTATGCTGACGATACCACCTTCCTAAATGCTCACCCAGATTTTAAATCTCTTCAAAAATTGACTGAGGATGCCCTTGTCCAGGCATCAATGTGGTTTAGGGCTAATGGTTTCATGTTGAATGAAGCCAAAACTCAGTTTATGACACTTGGTCTAAGAGATTTTAATGTTGACAATAACTGTAAGGAAGTCAAGTTTCTTGGTCTGTCAAGAAAACTGTCATGGGAACCTCACATTAATTACATCTCTGCAAAGCTGTCTAGAGTTATATTTCTACTTAGGCAATTTAAAGAGTTTGTCCCTGAAAATCATCTACGGTCCTCATATTTCGCCTATTTTCAGAGCATACTGGCATATGGCATTCTCATCTATGGGAACAGCAGCGATATCAACAGGATTTTAATTCTGCAAAAAAAAATCTATCAGAGTAATATCCAACGCTGGCTATTTGGAACATTGCCGGCCTTTGTTCAAAGGGAAAAAGATACTGACAGTCATTAATCTGTATATCTATATAAATAAAATTAGAGTTTTGTCTACATTTATCAAATAAGCCGAAAATAGTCTAATCTCACTTTCTGTCTGTCTGTCACGGCCCCAAAGGCATTTTACGCGGCCTTCTCCTCAAAAACGAGAGCATCGATCGGGATTTTAGTTATTGAACAGTATTGAACACTTTATTGACAATGTCTTTAGCTATAAAAAACTAAATTAACTTTTTTTTAACAGAGTAATAAACGTTAAAAAACCAAGTATTGTGCGATTTTGGATACATTTCTTCCAAGTTTTATTACCACATAAGAATAAGAACAAATCACGTAATTTATCATGATATATCAATCAGCTGTTCTCAAATATTCTCTCTGATAACTGTCACTGAATTGTTTACGTCCTAAGTTGTTTACTAAGCTGCTAACAACTTCATGATCGTTGCTATCAAAAAAGCCGAAACATATTTAGTCGTATTTCTAAACATAATCCGTACGAAGGACGGGTAGCTGCTAGTATTTCATGCAATCCTTCATGTAAAGAAAAACCTCCGTAACTATCAGCTGAGATCCGATGTTCACACTCACTTTACTAGAAACAGAAAACATATTGAGATACCCTATCATCGTCTTACAAAATCTTTGAAATCATATGACTATACAACAGGTTACCTGAATTTTTAACAAATGTTTTAAGTAAGGATAGGTTCAAGATAGAACTCTATGACTGGCTGGCGCTTAGGCCATTTTATAGTGTAAACAAGTTTTTTTAATGATGCATCTAGTGTGTAGGTGATAATTATTGTACTGACGTTGTCGATTACCATGGTGGTTACATAACAATAAAATCTATTTATTTATTACCAGAGCCGCCTTGATTCACAATTGTTAATCATTGTAATATTCCTGGATTATTTCCACCTTTAATTAATTTATTTTAAATAATATGCTGAAATTTGATGTAGTTAACATGTGTGCTGATTTTTTCAGAGCCTCCACCAACAATGGCGTCGCGGTCGCTGATTATGGTCGCCAAGTGTTTGCAGAATTTGGCCAACCTGGTGGAATTTGGCGGCAAAGAGCCCTACATGGAGGTGGTCAATCCGTTCATTCTAAAGAACAAGGAACGAATGGTTGTGTTTCTAGATCAGCTTTCGGTGAGTATTTGCTAGCCTTCATCTTATTCACCCATTTTTTATTAGGTACTTACTATTGAAAAGAAATCTATAGATACAACACCTACAAAGAGTAATTGACCACTCGTTGAGCGCAGTGTCACGACGATTTTGATGTTAATTCACGAGTGTATTAAAGGGTGACCAGCAACAAACGCATGACGTCATCTGATTTATTATTACTTTCAGGTGTTTTGGATATTGCTCCACTATTCATAACATCATTAATGTTCACAATATCATTCCCAACTAACAAGTCTCAGACCACAGATAAAGAACCAGATCGATCACGTCGCTTGCGGATTTCCTAGTTAATGATTTAATTCAGAGATAGCGCCACGCGTCAATGATTTCAACACGGGGAGCAGCACTGTTTCAGTGCGGGAATACTTGAATTGTCGGCACTCTACGGATAGAAAACTCGTCCACGGGGAGCAGCACATGTTGCAATGCGGGAATATTTGAGTTATCGCTACTTCATGTAAAAGTTCTTCAAAGTAATTAAATTAGCAACTCTGGAATTACTCATTCACTTATTGATATTGAAGATTCAATGATGGGGGTTCGATTGTAGGTGAGTGGTTTATTCTCGGTTAGGCTCAAAACCATAGGGAGGAATCTGACATTTCCAAAAAGTGCCCCAAGCTACCAGGTAAAGGGGAGGTTGAAAATTTGATAAATGTTTTTTTTTAAATAGTTTTAAATCAGAATTGGGTGATTGTTTATAAGTTGTTGTGAAACGTTTTTGGAAAATTTGGTTTTTGGGGGGTTTAGGTTGGGATAAAAATTTTTGAAAAAGCTGGACATTGATATTTTTGAATTTTTTTTTTTATTCTATAGTGATTTTTGTGTTAAACGAAATGATATGTGTGCGATTTGGAAAAATATATCGTTTAAGGGGATGAAAGTGGTTTAAAACTGGAAATTTGTACAAATTTGTTAATTTTTTTTTAATGAAAAGCTTCTTGATTTTTCATTTTTAAGCGCAAGACAATCTATTGGGATGTGTGCGTCACAAATGGATTCTCTTCAAAAGAAATGAGGGGGTTGAAATTGTGGACTTCTTAAATATTAATATGTTTGAAAATTTGTTTCTTGTATCTAGTGATGTAAAATACCCGGGTATTTAAAACTTGGGGTAAATACCCAGGGTATTTACCCGGGTAAATACCCAAAATTCATAAATACCCGGGTATTTTGGGTATTTATGGAATCATTGATGTATAACCCCTGAATACGTTATTATTGTCATTGTATGATATATTGGCATAGTCTAAGTTATAATTATAACAACTTATTTGCCATTTTTTCAATGACTTGATAATTATTTTTTCAAAAATTACTCAAAGTTTGTAAATAAACAGGATTTTTGATTTCAATAAGAAACTGGGTAAATAAGAGTAGACTAATTCTACAGAAGTTTTATGCATAGTCTATATTTCTACTTTAAACTATACTTACTAAATCATAAATTATAAGAAAATCAAAAAATTAAAAACAATTACAAACAAACTTGAAATTTTACTTGAAAATCAAGTAAAACATGTATTTAAAAACCAAAATAAAATGAACTCTTAGAAAACGTTTGTAAATAATAAGGATGTTTTTGTGTCAAGAAGAAACTAGGTAAATGAGTGTAATTCTACTTTTCTACAGAAGTTAAATGCATAAGTATATACTTGAAATTATAATAAATCTTAAATCATAAATTAAAATAAAAACAAATTGAAAACAATCTTGAAATCTTACTTGAAAACCAATGAAAGTGCATAGAAAAAAGAAATGGTTCAAACACGTACTTAGAATAAAATTAATTCCTTGAAAAAATATTTCCTTGGCATTCTAAAAATAAGAGGGCTATTGGCCTATTATAAAAGAAAAATCAGAGGCTAATTCTAACACTTTCTAATTCTAACAATCATAAATCTAACACTTTAAAAAAATCAATTAGCTCTTTGGATTTGAAATTTAATCTTCAATCAGATTCGCTGGTAAAAATATCAAAATTCAAGGCTTCCTCAGATTCAGATTCACTTTCAGATGAGAGTTCTTCAAGCAGCTGTGGTCTGTCCACTTCCTCCTCCTCTTCTACTTGATGGCTTGTGCCTGGTCTTGGAGTTGATGTTTTTCTTTCAGCTTCCATTAGTTTAGGGGTTTTCCGGTGATTCAAAAGATGCCAGTTGTGAGATATATATGTGATCTTTGATGCTCTTGCGGTGGTTAATCGATTTCTTCTTTTGCTGTGAATCCTCGAAAAAGTACTGAAGGTCCTCTCAGTAGCTGCTGATGTTATAGGGGCACCAAGGATTCTTATTGCAATATCAGCCAGTACACAAGTGCCTCTCAACTGCCTCCACCACAATAAGGGTGCAACTTGATTCTCCTTCTCTTTTTGAGCAACACCATCCCAGATAAAAGGCCTATTCCATAACCCTTCTTTGTCTCGATAATCAGCCAAGTCTGTTTTTATATCTGTGGTCTTAAGGCCCATTGACTGGCCTGTTTCACAGATGAAACCAATGCTGTCAAGTAATTCTCCTGGCTCTAGATGGCAGCCAAGACTAGCAGGATTTAATAGGTCTCCTGCAAGGTGAATCCTGCCTATTCCACGCTTCATCCTCTTTGTAAGGTTTTTCAAAACCATGTTCTCCTCAGCTTTTTGAAGGGGTGAGAGAGGTATTTCTCTAGTCAACGTTCCTTGCAGTTCTTTCAACTTTATATAGACTTTGTGCATCATTTCGTTGTTTCCCTCAAAGCTTATTATCAGATCTATGATGGGTCTCAATACGTTGGTCAATTTATCTAATTGTACCCAGAATACAGCATCATCCAAAATGCGTCTCTTTAGATCAGCAGAGATATCAGCCTCTTCACTGACAGCAAGTTTCTGCAACACAGACTTATTCGACTGCAGACTTTCTAGGCAAAACAAATGGCTCCCCCATCTTGTATTTCCAGGCAATTTCAAAGAGACCCTATCTTTGGATTTCTTCTCTGACTGTAGACGATCAAAAATAGCCTTTAAAAGGTGGCTATTTTTCACAGTTCTGACTAGATCAACAGCAGTTGCCATGAATGTTTTCACTGTGGCACAACCTAAAATGTCTCCACACAAAAGGTGTAGAAGATGAGCAAGACAGCCTAATGGAATTATTTTTGGTAACTTCTCCTTAACAATTCTTAAGGCACTTTGCATGTTGGCTGCATTGTCTCCAATTACAACCAGAAACTTTTCAGGGCCATACTTTTCAATGGTTTTGATAATCAATTCAGCCAAGTATGGGGCATTATGTCTGTTTTCTTTAGTAGAAATAAATTCCACAAATAATGGCTCTGGCTTAGAAATGACTATGTTGATAATTGCTTCATTTCGAATATTGCTCCAGCCATCACATTGCAAATGAAGTTTTTTTGAATCATTGAGCTGGGATGTTATATCATTTTGCATTTCCACATACTGGGAATCTAGGTATGTTGAGGCAATACGATACCTTGATGGAGGGATGTAAGCCGGGCGCAGTTTATGAAAAAAATCTATCCATAGTGGGTGTTCCGTCATTGACAAAGGTGCACCACTTACAAATATGGCCTTGGCTAGACTCTGGTTGAGTGATTCCTGGAACAAAACAAGGTAGACTCATTAGGTTCATGGCTGTCTAATATTTTTATGATTTAGGCTTAGCCCAGACCTGAACCTACATTCCAAATTTCTGATTCTTTTCCATCCTGTGAATTAAATGAGCCTAGCCTTAGCTAATCTAACCTAGCTCTATTGTTAACTATAACAGCTAGCTAATTTCTCATACTGGTAATGACAATGATAATTAGTGATTTACTATCTGTTCTTAAATATTCAACAATAATAATAATATTATTATTTCCTGTTAATGTTGTCATCAGAAAAATAATTTATTTGGCATACAATTTTCCACTCCAACTATAGTGAGTTAGTGACAATGACAACTGTGTCTTATTTCTTATTGCAATTTTACATGATTTTACATTGTCTGTATGCATGATTTCTTACAAACAGAAGATCCTACACTTTTGAAATTTGGAATATAATATTATTGTTATAGTTCAAGTAAGAAGCCTATTGGTTTTGAACATTGAGGGTTGAATATTGAAAAAGATATAAACAAAAAAAATAGGTATCTTTACTCAAAATGGGGAGTACACTCAGGTCTCAATGAATGGCACAGTATGGATCAGCTGCTTATGGAACAGAAGCTGCTAGTTTGATCTTCCACTCATAGAGTGAACCACTAGTCTCTGCTATGGATTTTTAATGTACATAATATTTTACTATGTTGGGTCCTTGGATACTCTGTTATATTATATTGGTAGATTAGTTTGTGCTCTTTCAATAAAATAAAAACAGCATTTCTGTTTGACATTTTTTCAATAATTTTATCAAATGACTTGATTTAACCAACCAGTTTTAACATTGCAGTTGACTAGTTTAAAGAAATAAATATTATAGAACAATTATAGATAAGTCATAAAAACAACTTAATTTATACCTTTACTGTAAAATGAGTAAATTTGAGACAGTGGGCTAACTTGAGACATTTATAGGTAATTTTTGAGTAATTATGTTCTTTGGATCAAGACCAATTTTTCAAAATTATTTTTTATAAATAACTTGAACCTTGAACCTATCCAAAATTTCAATACTTTGAATTTTGAAAGTGTATCATGTTACCCCACTGTACCAGAAGCTAGAATAGTAAAGCAAACATTGTAACTTACATTTAATTGCGGGTCCATAGTGTCAATGAAAGAAAGTAACCCTCCTCCCCCTCCCATGGTGCTTGATCTTGAAGTTGGTTGAAGAAACGAAATTTCAGATTCATGTGATGCTGAAGAAGCTCCAGATATGGACATGTTAGACATAGAGGATTTAGCACTTCCTGGTCTTAGACTCCCAGATGAACTTGGACCTGCCTCAGGTGGAACAGAGGACACATCAACTGACAATTCTTTCAGTCCTTCACCTGATTTCCTCATACTCTCTTTGACTTGAATGTTGCTGGCTTGGCTTTCCAAATATTTCTTCATATCTTGTGGACACTTGAAACATTTCTTAATGTGCTTTGTCATTTTATTAACGTTAGACTGCTTGTATTCTTTTGAGCAATATTTACAAACTACACCTTTGTCTTTCTCTTTGAAAAAATCCCAAGCTGGCCCTTTTTTTTTACCCATCTTATTTTTAAAAACTTAGAACAAAATGTAGAACTTAATGTCAATGTAGTCAACTGATAAATGACAATGTCAAAATCAAACTCAAAACAAAACCAACACAAACCTCACACAACTGACATCTAACAAAATCGAACTCAAAATAAAACTCACAACAGGGAACAGTCCGAACACAAACCTATCACAGCCACAACTGAGAACTGACATCTAAGATCTAACAAAGATTGTTGAGCATCAGAATCAAAGTGGGGTGAGAATGTAACACAAAAGAAGACTTTAGAGTTGGAATTGGGGAGGGGGTAGCCAGGTGTACAGTGAAGCAAGCAAGCAAGTCAGTGATGCAACCCCTAAAACTAAAAATTCCCTATGAAATGAAACTATGACAAAAATAGTGAACATGCTTCTACTGTTATTTAGTTATGTTATGATTCTTCTTTAGAAAATGGATTGCAAGTGAGAAGTGACCCTAGCAGTTAACAGACATGTAGCGATAATATTAAATAAAAGTAAAAACTTTCAATTTAGATGAATATGCAGGAATTCAGCATTACTTTACCTCTTAGCTCCAATGTGGATAAAGCATTTTTGAAAAATTCCTTTCTCTTTTTGGTCTAATTTCAATTTTAAAGCTTTTTGTCATAGAGTTTATAAAAGTATGTTTTATTTTAGTACTAAGAAAAATATCATGAACAAAAATCCTTATAAAATTATTATTGAATCTTAACATCTTACAGACTCAGTTCTTATTTCCTTGGGTTAGTTTACACATACTAGGTCAAATTTTCCTCTCTCTGAACTCTGAATAATAGTTATTATTTAAAACAATTTTTTTTTTCATTTTCAATAACATTTAACACCACAAAAACAAAGAAAATCATAAATACCCAGGACCCGGGTATTTATGTCAATCATGCTCACAAGTAAAATGCTATTTGGGACTATATGAAAAACTTTTGAATACATTTTATCATCATTTCACTATAAAGGATAGTAATTGCAAAAAGACAACTCAATCTTTTTTAAATTCAATAAAAATGATAAATACCCAGTTTTTGGGTATTTACCCGGGCCTCGGGTAAATACCCGGGTAAATACCCAATTTATATTTACCTACCCGCTGGGTATTTACCCGGCCCACATCACTACTTGTATCATATATAATGAAAAAATCTGTATTAAATGCGATGTGGAATAATTTTTAAAAGTCACCCCTAAGGCATTAGAAAGTCAGCAGAACATGCATTTGAGAAATAATCCCCTAGAAAAAGAGGGTCGCTTGAAATGGAACATGTTAAAAAAATGATTTTTTTTTTTTGTTAAATGATTTTTCAAGGGTTTTGTAATTGGAGGTTAAAGGTAAGTTGAGGACACATTACGAACAATGCTATGCCACCCCTTGATTTGAATGCGAGGGCTATTATTGTAGGGGTGCAAAATTTAGGGAAAAATTGAAAGTTGGGATTTTTGGCGGAAATTTGTTTGAGCCTTTTAAAACTTCAAAAGGCGTATTCAACGCTGTTTGAATAAATAACACCTTTCTGAGATATAGGCATAACTTTGAACAGTTGAGCAAAAGGCGTATTCAACTCTTGTTGAAAAAATCACCCCATTTTGAGTTAAAGTACAGAATAAAAAAGAAACAGAAAACTTAAGCTGGCAGAGCTTGATTAGTTATTTTCAGCAGTAAGTTAGTTATATTTAACTAATATTATATTTATATTAGTTAAATTTAACAGTATGTATATATATGTTTAAAATATGCTTCCACAGACGCGTTTTAGCGGCGCAGCGCCTTTCGCCAGATAAATAAATGGCTGTCATTGGATGACAGTGACGTCACTCACCAACTAAACCAATGACAGCCATTTATTTATTTGACTCATGGCATTGCACCACTAAAACGCATCTAGGGAAACATGCTTCAATTATTCCGACAGTTAATAAGATAATTCCAGGGTCTAATAATTACTTATTAGATGAATAAATTCTACTGTATTATATTCATAATATTCTCATAAATATATTCGATTGTATGAAATCATCTAAAACTCATACCTCTTGACTTTCCAGACCAATTTCGCTATTTTATCTTTTAGTGTCCACCTTTAAATTAACCTGAAAAGGACACAGTCATACAATATTATGAAATGGGGTGAACTTTCAAATAACTAAACAAACAGGCTATAAGTAAAGGATGATAAATAAACAGGTAATTTAAGTACAGTAAACAAATTTTTATTTGTGCAATAATAAATATAATATACATAGGATAAATATACTGTGAAATGCATAAAAAAATATCGAAAATACATTGTTATAACTTTGTGCTAAGATTTTATTGACTGATGACTGATATGTTACAGTAAGATTGTGGAATTAATAAAAATTCATTTGAATATCTAAAAAAATTCTTATAACTTTTCAATGATTTGTAAGATTTTTCTTCATCAGGTTTTGATATATAGTCAGGGCCGGCTTTATAGGCTTGCGAATAAGGCTGGCTCCTGGGGCTGCCAAGTTATTACATTATAAGATTATTATTGATCAACTCTCAATAAACTCACAAAAACATTAGAAATAATCATAATAATATAAGATAATAGATTTCATAAACCTACGCTAACCTATCACCCAGTGGTGGAACCATGATCTCTCCAAGGGGGGGGGGGGGCTGAAACGTCTGGGAATATGGAATACCCTACAAGCAAGAATTAAAAAAAAAAACATTTGTGTAAAATCAATGGCGGATAAAGTATTTTCCAAGGGGGAAAATACATACATCATAAATAACTGTGGGAAGTGATACGTCCGAACGGTTAGCGCCGCTATCTGTAATTCAGATAAGATAAGTCACGGCGCTCGTTGACAGAATCTGTAGCGGTGACCGATAGAAATACAAAAGTCACTGCACAGTTACGATGTTTTTGAACAACAAAATAATAAAAAAAATTATTTCCATCAAAAACAGCATTGCTCGTCTTAACTTCTCCAAACTTACCAACGATTTTGCTACCAAAAATAAAAGTTATATTTCACTTTATATTATTTTGATATGATGTGATGGTGATAATCATTAATCAATGTTTCTTTTGATCAGTATAATTTGTATCAATATCATTAAGGTCAGTATTATTTGTATTGAAATATATTAATCAAATAAATAAGTAAATTGTTACTAAATCACAGTTGCTTCGAATATAAGGCCTACTGAATACTATGACAATTTATTATATTATTCTATAACTCAATTGAATTATTTATTTATTGATATTTCATTGTAAAACATTTCATACTAGAATTTGTTTTCATTATTCAATGTGAAAAAAGCCTGTTGTGATATTTTGACAGGCTTACACCATTATTAAATTCACAATATTTCAAACGGAAGGGCCGCCAAATGCGTTTTGCTTGGGGTCGCCAATTGTCTTAAGATAATTACTACCATTTTCTAGAATATTGTAGTTAGCCTATATCTCATAAGAGGTGGACGAGGGGTTTATTGGTCTTTGGTTTTTGAACCTCATGGATGGCTTGCGAACCAGAGACAAATAAAATATTTAACCTAAAATGTATTCAACATGAACCTTCTTCCACCCAATTTATTCTCTATTAAAAAGCATTATTTCGAATTGAGAAAATCTTGAATTTTTTTTTTTTTTTTTTTTTGAGGATGAAGCCCACATAGGTAGGTCTGAGACCTGTGCGTGGGTAATGAGTTGGATGATGGTGATTGATGAGTTGGACCTACAGTTTTAGGTGGGTTCCGAACCACCGGGAAGTGATTTTACAGCAGAGAACAGTGTCTTTTTTGCTGGCCAATCTAATCGGTCACCGTTACGAACGGGACCTACGAGAACGCAGCTTATCTCTCTGATTGAACAGATACCAGCTACGGCTCGTGGCTATCACTTCCCATTCAGACGAAAGTGTGGAAAAATCAAGTTTGGATCAACTTACTATACACAGAGTAGTTTTGAGCGGTGACAGTTAACATTGAAACCGAATTACAAGCCACTAATACTGGGGTGCCCAACTGTTCTCGTAGGCGAGCCACATCGGGATTTTTTCCCCCATTTCCACATTTTGGGGGGGGGGGGGAATTTCAGTTTTTTCATTTTGACAGGGTCAACATTTTCAACTTTTTAAATGTTAATAAGTGTTCTACTTACTAAATGTAATTTGAACGCTTTTTGATACCGTAATTCACCGGTATTTGGGGGGGGGGGGGGGTGAAAAACAAAACCACGTTCAAAAATGGGGGTCTAAATAAATTTTAAACTTTTTGTTTGTGAGTAATTTAGGTTTTTTGATTGGAGGTGTGAGGCAAGTAAGGGAAGTTCAATATACATTGTTACCGCTAGAAAAGTCAAACGGGTTAGCGAAAATTTCGAAAACTTTAAAAAATGTTTTATTTTTAAATTATTTTGTAGAGGATAAATAAATAATATAGGCATTAGGCATTGCAAAGTGAGCAAAATATGTATGTGAAGTTGTTTCAAGAAATCATCCTCTCGTAGAGGAGAGGTGCTTAAAATAAAAAGTGACATGAAAAATATTCTGACTTTCTGTTGAATAAATTTTATAGGTTTTTGGGATTGTAAGTAAGTTGAATAACTTAACAATTTGTTGAATGTAAGTAAGAATGTCAGTACATTAGGAAAATTTCGATGCACAGTCTTGGATTATCCGCGGGCGGGTTTTGTAGCGGTGAAAAGTCCATATAAATATTCAAAATAAAAATCCAAGTATTATTATTTCTTTAGTATAGAATACGTATGATATATAGGGTCCTTCAATACTCCGTTGAATCGGTGTATTTGTTTCTTGAAACAGTTTTACATTTTTTTTTTGTCATTCAAAAGAGGTGTGTAATAGTCGGTGTTCAGTCGGCCTAAACAGTAACATAAAATTATTCCTAGAAAAAGTTAACGGAAGTAAACACGTAGATGGAAATGAAACTTCCTCAAAATGTTAAATTTAGATAAAAACATTGTAGAAACGTGCTTACCAGAAATCATTTTCTTTTAAATATACTTTACATGAAATAGGAAATAACACCCATTTCTAGATAATATTTTTTTTAAACATATTTTTATATACAGGCCTTTAAATAACTAGCAATGTTATCCATTTATTTAGCAAACTAAAAAATGTAGATGTGAAATGTAGTGTAATACTAGTATTTAGAAACTTTTGAAACAAAAATATTTTAATTGAGTATTTTTATAAAAACGAAAAAAATGGCTAAAAAATTGGAGCTATTAACTATGAATTTTTAGTTCCAATAAAAAAATTATTTCAACTTTATTGGCAAAATTGTGCTATTATCTCATGACTATAAACTGACTAACGTTAACAAGTAACAACTTGAAGGAAGATTCCGAGTTGCGCTCATCGACAGAAAATACCAGGCAGCTTGTAGAATACAGATGCGAATGCAGAATGCAGAATATGAGAACAGCGCCAGAAGTGTGAATAGATGACGAAGCATAGTTGTATACGCACAGGAGCGAGCGTGCGCGTGTACATGTGTGAGTTTATGGAGGGAATCTCAACAGTCGTTGATGACAAGCGCTTGTGGCGCTATACCTACGCATTCTAGCGTGTGTTTGTGGAACTAGCGTGATCGGTCTGGTTAGTTTGTCTGTGCTCAGACTCATCGAAAAATAAGTGAAAAAGTAAATTGATAAATGTCCTCAATAGTTTATTGCATGTTTTTACAATATTAAAACATAATACTGTAAAAAACTGGATAGCTTGCCTTTTTTCTTTTTTATAAATTAAATTAAACTTATTAAATTTATCCAGTAATAATAAGTTAACTGTATTTTCTGCATCATCTTCTTTCTAGCTTTTGAATTATTTATTTTAAATATTTAAATAGTTTTATGATGTATTATTATTATTAGCATCCTCTGACCTCATGTGAAAGGGACATAAGGATTTGTCGTAAATTTAATTATTTACATGCATTAAACTTAGTATGTCAAGATTCTCAATCAGAAGCTTTGTCTCTCACAATGCGCCCTAAATTCTCCGCTTCAATATGCGCATGTGTACAGTAGCTTTCTTTGCAATTACAGTAGATTCTAAATTTGCTACCCGTGAGTTCTTTGAGGTGCGTTGGCAATAGATTGGACATCCCTATACCCGAAATTTGTACCGCTGTTGATGTTTACCGCTGTTTTACCTCAAGTTACTCCTGAATCTCGTTCCATAATTATTATGAAATATTTCACCTGTATTAAATTTATGCTCATGTTTCCTTATGAAGCAGATGATTTCGAATATATACTAGCATGGTAGTGTGACATTTTCTATTTTGTTTTAATTTATTTATTGAAGTTTCTTGAAATACGGCCGAACAGCTGGTTCCAATGGATTCACCTACCATCACTATCAATGCCCACTTCTGTAGTTTTAAAAGTTCGATTAAATGGCTCGAATTTGCCCAGAAACCTATACCATATGCCAGTAAGGAGTGGAAAATTGTGAAGTACACCTGTCTTAGGGCTCTATCGTTTAAAAGTCTTAAATTTCTAATTCCTGAGTACATAATTTCTGTATAATAACTAGCTGAATTAGTAACGGTTTATTCATATTTGTAGAGCTGCAACGAAGTGATGGTTGGCAGCGGACAAGCAAGAGCTTATGTATTTTAATTGATATGTTTTCAGTGAACCCAGTATATTGTGAAATCATTGTATTTCCTTTTTGTAGTTGGTTGTGTATTTTGAAATTATATTGTGGATGTGTTAGTCATGGAATAAAATTCTTCTACAGTTTTCCTAGATTTAGCTATGGAAACTGTTTTGTCTCATGAAATAAAATGAATTAAATATGAATGGTTTCTTATTGGATTTATTTTTTCTGTGTAGAATTTGGTGGAAAAACCAGAATCGGAAAGCGAAAGAGTGAAGGGAGATCCAGCCCGTGACCTGGGCACCATTCATCACATATGTGTGTCACACCTCAGGGAATTGCAGCATCTTACCAAGTCACAGGTCAGTGAAATTAGCTTAATTTTACCTTTATTACCTTGGGTCATCATTTTCTCCAAATTTTCCATGTTAAGTATGTATAGTAAGCATGCGCCTTACTTTATCCCATGCCTTACCAAATTAGTGTCATAATGAAGCTATTTTAACACTACTGTATTTTTTCAGTATAGGACTAAACCAATCTAATCAATCAATCAATTTTTTCTAATCAAAATATAATCACAAAATCCTTACAGTGTAACAATTAATACAGAATATATTTATTAAGAATTCTCCTATATAAACCCCACTATAATTTTTTTTATTTAATACTCTAAAAACAAACACAAAATATAAAAAAAAAACAAAGCAAAAATAACATACAGACAATTGCAAATAGGTGGCTCCATTGTGGGGTGTGCAGGAAAACGAAACTTATCCAACTATGGCAAAGCCATAGTGAAATAGGAGATGGAAAAGGAAGGGGAGTTTGAAAAAGGAGAAAGAAATTGGTATGAGGAAGGGAGAAAGTCAATTAAAGAAGAAAAAGGTAAATAAAGAACAGAAGGAAGGAAAAAGCAAGCGAAGTCCACTGTTCAAAAGCACCAATATCAAACAACACTGAACACGCTCCGGAAGATAACAGGCAAACACAATTAAGAAAAATAAAACCATTAGGTCGAGATCAAAGATTGAAGAAGTAATTACCCAAGACCCAATTTTTTATTTCCAGTTAAACTTTCCTAGTTATTTTCGAATTCAAAACCAAGTGCTCCGGTATTTGGTTTATGATTTTGGTACTTACATATATCATCTGTCTCCTAATACTTTCAATATTAGTATTATATATTGTGTACATATTGACTGTAGGTCTTAAACTGTAGCGATTCAATAAAGTATTTGGAGCAATTGGGAAGTGATGTCTATTTTTTATTATATAGATTTTTTACATATAATTGTATTGTCATCACATCAAATTCGCTGAAAATCTAGTTTGTGGGATATAATCTAGGTTTATTCAAAATACTTTTTATTATCAATTTTTGAGAGACAAATAATTCATTCAAATGATTGTTATAACAGCGCCCCCCCCCCCCCCCCATACAGTTATGCCATATTGTAATAAAGACTGAGCCAAAGCGTAATACAACATTTTGAGTTGATTCCGTTGTAGTATTTTATGAACTTGGTAAAATTTAAAAGACAAATCTCATTTTTTTTTACAAGATTTTGAACACTAATGTATATGTGAATGTTATTGTATCATTGGTAAATAAAAATATATGTTGATTATTATTATTATTATTATTATTATTATAAAAAGATTTAATATGAATATCCCATTTTAAGTGCTCATCTATTATAACTCCCAGGTATCTAGCATATGTCACTTTATTTATAGTAGGACAGCCACAAATGTTAGAATCCGAATTACATCCAGAATGAAGTTTCAAAGTGATATCACTATTGGGGGTTCCCGTTCGAGTTAATGAAAAAGTTATGTAATTAGTTTTATTGATATTCATACTCTAAATATTCTCATCTAACCAACCCTTAATCCTGGTGATGTTTCTCTGCAATAGAATGCACCTCCTTCCATGAATTCCCTTGAAATATCGCTGCAGTATCATCTGCAAAGGATATTATTGTGGAGTTAATAAGTTTTAAATCTAAGAGATCATTGACATATAGAATGAAGAGGATAGGAGATAATATAGTACCTTTAGGAAATCTGAAAGAAGTTGGATTTGTAGTGCTGGAAAGAGTTTGAGTCCATAAAGACTTGTGACTCTCATCTTTGGGGTCATCTGAAGTCATTGGTGTATGCCAATAAACCACGAAACATCAGTGACTTGAAGGAGGAAATTCGATGAGCTATCGGCGAAATGAAAGTGGAAACTTGTCGTGCAGTCATAGTGAATTTCATGGACAGAGTTGTTGCGTGCCAGCGCAGTAGAGGAGGACACAGCATGACACCATTTTCATGCATGAAATCAGAAGGTTGAATGAACATGTTGATGTATTTAATTTTTGTTTTTCACTAAAATAAAACTCTTAATTTGATTTTTCATCAAAACCGGCGCTTTTTTGGAATCACTCTTTATATCTGTCCAAGAATCAGGGTTCTGGAGAGATCTGGAGATGATCAGCGGAATGGGACAACTGGCCGCCGTACCAATTCGCCGCGAAAACAAAAATTAATAATTAATACTTCATGAGACGCACCCGTCTCCCTGTCAGCTAGTTTCTGGTTTTTCAGTTATGTCCTTCAAAATCACTTCCCAGCGGTTCGGAATCGGAACCCACTTGAAACTGTAGGGCCATTCATATATCGTCATCATCATCATCATCATAATCAATTCAATTCAATTCAAATTTATTCAAACACACACAAAATACAACAGAAAACAAATTTACAATACAACAGTACAATAGTATAATATATAAAACAGAAACACAAATACAAAAACAAATGGCTATATGGTGGGGTGTGCTGAAAAAAAAGAAAGGAGGAGAAATACCTAGCCAACTATGGTTTCCCATGTAATAGGCAGGTAAAGGGCAATAAGAAAGGAGTGAAAGGGAGTGAAAAACGGGGAAAGCAAGGAGGAGAAAGAGAAGATAAAAAGGAAGAAAAAATAAAAAATGGTAAGCGAGTCCACTGAAACTTGAAAAACACAAAACACAAAGCTACAGAAAACATAGCATTCAAAGTAAGAGCAGAAATCCTAGGTCTCACATATCGATATAGAAGAAAAAATTACTGTAGGTCCAGTTTCTTATATCAAGTTTTGTTTTTTTACTAATTTTTGAGTTGATGAGGAAGTGGTCCGGGATAAGGTCTATTAATTTAGTACTAATGAATATCAACTGCCTCCTTATACATTCAATATTAGTGTTGTAGGTTAAATATTTGTTAGCAGTGCCCCTTAAATTATTACTTATGGAGTTCAAAGTAAGCGGAAATTCGGATTTATATTTTATTATGTATTTAATTACATCTTTTATATACAATTGTCTTATTGTCATTACCTCAAAATCGCTAAAAACCATATCGGTTGGGTACAATCTAGGTTTATTTAGAATGATTTTAATTATCAGTTTTTGCGTTACAAATAATTCATTAATGTGACAATTGAAACAGCCCCCCCAAACAATTATGCCGTACTGCAGAATTGATTTCACCAGAGCATGATATATCATTTTTAAGTGTTTTTTTATTAAGAATTCTATTTAATTGGTAAAACTTGAAAGATAAGTATCTGATTCTTTTACAGACGGATTTAATATGAACATCCCACTTAAGGTGATCATCAATTATAATTCCCAAGTATTTAATATTAGTGACTTTTTTTATTGAGGGACAATCACAATTATTGGAGTTAGAATTGCACCTGGAGTGGATTTTCAATGCCTGATTATCGATGGGTTGCCCTATTCTATTTACTGAAAACGTTATGTAATTAGTTTTATCAACATTTAAACATAAAGTATTTTTATCTAACCAATTTTTGATGGTTAACATGTTTTCTTCAGCTATGGTATGAACTTCGTTCCAAGATTTACCGTGGAAAATAGCTGCAGTGTCATCTGCGAAGGATATCAGAGTTGAGTTAATAAGTCTTAATTTCAAGAGATCATTGACATAGAGTATAAAAAGGATGGGAGATAGCACAGTACCTTGATGAAGACCATATGCAGTTAGATTTTTGACACTAGTCTGACCATTAATGGTTAGCGACTGAGTTCTATTACTAAGGTAGCTTTTAAATAAGTCAAGGGAGACACCCCTAAAACCATAGGACTCTAGTTTATGGAACAAGGTATTATGCGGTATTGTATCAAAAGCTTTGCGGATATCAAGAAAGACAGCAATAGTTTTCATGTTGGAATTTATTCTATCGGATAGGGTGTTAGTGAATTTTATTAGAGCATCTGATGTGCTTTTACAATTTTGGAAGCCAAATTGGTTATTATCATTATCATAATCATCATCATCCCCCCATTACGGTTAAATAAAAATTCATTTATTTATCATGTCGAATTATTAGATGCATCTAAATATCACTGAAAAGAGGTAACAATGAAATATAGGGTGAAATCAGTCCTTCTTGTATGAGATGGCGGCGGCGAGTTGTTCTAGACCCGATGATCAGGCAGTAGACCAAGATGGCCTCCCACTCTTCTTTCGTTACCGGAAGTGGTCTGTTTCCGCCTCCAACCCAAGCCCTTTATAAGCTTTGTGCGATATTTAAATAGTAATAATAATAATTAAATAGAGTGTTATAATTAATGTTTAGTTCTATGTTGAATTTCAGGCCAATCTCAAGAAACTGGTTACGGTGACAGAGATGTTGAGCAAACACAAACAGAAATATCTGGAGATGATCAGGTAGTAGACCAAGATGGCCTCCCACTCCTCGTTCGATACCGGAAGTGGTCTGCCTGCCCCTCCACCCCCTCCTCTGCCGCGCCGCGTCGTCAGAAAAACTGCTGAGTCAGGAAAAATCGGTCTAGCACTTGCAAATCTACGCAAATGCAAGGTGTTCAAATGAAAAAAGAAACCAAGATGATCGACTGTTTGTGACAAGTATGTATAAAATACATCATTTGTAGATTAGAAGGTTGGACCATTCAACGAGGTTATTGTATATTAAGCGTCAAGTTTACTAGCCACTCGCCGGCGAGTTTGAAATCTAATTGTAAACTCGCCCGGGTTAACGTGTTCACTAGCTAACTACTCTATCGCTTATTGTCGAATATTGAAAATTGAGATACCGTAAGCTATTCTTATTATACTTCACGCCATGAAATTAGGCAGCTCGAAGAAATAGCGGTGTAGGAAAAACAAAAATGCGGTAACAAACCATACTAGTAGTTCTGTGAACAGTAGACCTCACGCCCAAGAATAAGGGAGCTTCCACAGAGGAACATACTCCATGTAATTAATGATAATCACCATCACAAAATTAAACACAATCATCACACCTAACCCTTGATTAAATTTGCGTAGTTTATTTTATGTCTTTTCCACAAAAGTCACTTTGTATCACGTCACCGAGGCTGCGTTTCTATATTCATCCAGCCTGTACTTGTGTTGTTCAATACAGCTGATTGCTCAAATCAGATGGGATTTTACATGTGTGATGAATAAAACAATATTAAATTTGAATAATTATCATTTATTTAGTTATCAATTGTTATTATACTTAATTGAAATATTAGAAGTGATTTATTTATCTTAAACAAACATGTTAGTCTTATGAATGATAACTTAATTCAACCAGATGAATAAGAGGGCCCGAGATCTCGTAATCTGATTCCAAGTGCATTTGATGCAGAAGCACATCTTGAAAATCATAAGTTTCTATCCTATAGAAGAAGGACTGAGTGCCTCCTTTTTTTTACTTTCAAATATCCTTTAAATGGTTGCAAATTTGGAAAATTGTTACACATACATCGCTAGGCATTCCTTGAAGGAAGATCCATGCAAAATTTCATAGAATTTGGTCTACGCGTTCAGCCGTAAATGCGTTCTAAACAGATAAATGCAAAACATTCTACTTGAAACAGAGACCTCTCTTCGTTCGGTCAATAACTGCTAGCCTTGTCAGACTTGTAGACTAGGCAACAAGGTACGAATAGTGTTATCAATTTGTGCGTTGAGATTAGTGATGATCTACTATCAGCTGCTGGCAATGTCTCACATCTGGCAACACCGCAATTTTTCAGAGCCGCCTAATTTGGTGGCGTGAACTATAGCTGACTATCGACCACCTACAAAAACTGATCTGTTGATCAAATCTGTTTTATTATGAGATTTGATACAAAACTCCTTGAACTGTATTAAAATTTTATTATTTATTTTACCCTACTCTCTACGAGTGAATTTTAATCTCGTGATGTGTTGATCGATAATTTAAAACAAATCGATAAATTGTGAGTATTGACAGCCATATAATTTGTATAGTGACGCGGTGATATTTGAAACTAATAATATTACAATATGTATAGTTGTTTATAGGGTACCATAATATCTAGGTAATAGCATAATTCTAATGTACTTGGTAAGAACACCAAATTGTTTTTGTGTTCTTTATTTTGTATTATTCTGTAATTATTTATTTGTATAACAAGTTCTACAAACAGTTGTTTATTCTAAGATATCTAAGGGCCGTATTTATGAACGGTCCTTCAGTGTTTTTGAATTCGAGGTACTCTTGAAATGTCTATATAAATAAATTACATTTCAAGAGTCCCTCGTGTCAAGAGAAACTGAAGGAATGCTTATAAATACGGCCCTCAGTCATCCTGCTCCACTGGAGCTCTGTTTTTACTACTTTTGATTTAATGACAATTTTTTATTTGCATCATTTTTATGACAGTAACACGTTTATGGATTAGCGCTGATTGTCCTGATGCATTATGTTTATGAACAAAATGGGGCGAATCCAGAATTTATTTTTGGGGGAATATTAAATGGAAAAATATTACGGTTGGGATATCACCTAAAAAAAATAATAAATGATTAATTCCTAGACATTTACATAACAGAAACATTTCATATTTCAAACCGTCAATTTTTGAAAGAGATAGTGAACAATTTTTCTCCATGAAAGTAATAACATAGAATTCAACAGCATAAATTGATGAGTTATAATAAATTGTTAACGATATTTCGAACCTATAAGGGTCTCCCCATCTATAAATTCCATACGCTTATCATATCAACAATATTTATTAAAAAATAGCCGGCTCTGGTAGCGCAGTTAGATGGAGCGCTTGTCTGTGATAAGATAAGGCTCTGGCTGGCTTTGTTTCCTGCAGCCTTGGGTTCGAATCTCATTCAGCCATGGATGTTTCTCATCATTCACCTCATCACCCACGCACAAGTCTCCAGACTCATGTGGGCATCATCCGCAATAAAAAAGGCCCTTCTAAAACGGCACAAATAATTTTTTTTAAATGTCGGCTGATAACTTTAGGGATACATTCCGTATATCCCTACCTGGATTCTCACCTCCGAACAAATGATTAGATTTAATATAAATGTCCGTATTTATGAACGTTTCTTCAGTTTCTCTTGACTTGAGGGACTCTTATAAAAAGCCTATATAAACACATTGGGAGGACACCATTTGTACGACTGTCGTTTTGACCGACCTAGTATTCAAAGGTGGTTCAGTCACATCTGGCCAGGTTAGGTTTGGTTATGCTGCGTTAGCAGTAGGTCGATCAAACTGTTAGGTCGTCCTAAAGGATACCACCCAAACCCATTATATTTCAAGAGTCCCTCCTGTCAAGAGAAACTGAAGGAACGTGCATAAATACGGCCCTTAGACGTAAATAACTCTTGATAATATCCAAATGACTGAAGGCACTATTAAGATGCAAAAACTGTAAAAAAACAATATTGTAATTACTATATTAATTAATATATTGTATTAGTGATAACATATGCGTGTTCATAGTAATAATTCGAATTAATCATTGTACATAGTTTATTTATACACCAAAATATTCAATTAAGTAATTACTATCCAATTCAATAAATTGTTCAATTAGAATGTTTTGTAGGTTGAAGTGAAATAATAATAGTGTTAACATTTTCTATGTGATTTCAAAGTATTTTTTGCTCTCTGTGAATAATGTGATTGTATTCTTTGTAGAATAATTGCTGATTGTGCTAAATTGTCGAATTCTAATATTGAAAATAATATTAAGATATCGTACGTTCTAAACAATGTAATTAGAAGAGAAGGTAGTGTTCATGCGCATCTCAGTCGAGTGACGTCATCCGGGTCTCTTTTCACGATTTCGCCTATATTTTACATGTTAAATTGCGTAACTTTAGAAGTATTTTTCTCAAAATAAATATGCTTTTCAAGAAACTTGAAACAAGAAACAATGGGACATCTCCCATGGTTTATGGTATATTTAACTTACGGCATTTTTGATACGATCATACAATGTTTTAATTCAGAGCTCCCGATAATGTTATAGCATGAGATAAAATAAGACTCTGTCAGGCTTCGTTTCCTGTAGCCTTGGATTCGAATCTCATTCAGCCATGGATGTTTCTCATCATCACCCATTCACCTCATTACTCA
The DNA here is from genome assembly GCA_948455865.1 of Conomelus anceps. Lineage (NCBI taxonomy): Eukaryota > Metazoa > Arthropoda > Insecta > Hemiptera > Delphacidae > Conomelus > Conomelus anceps. The sequence continues at coordinate 150,096,835 of OX418216.1, forward strand.
CGCACAAGTCTCCAGACTCAAGTGGGCATAAAAACATGAAAAAGCATGTACATCACATCAAGGATAGTTAAGGATTGGGTATTTATGTTATTTTATTTGTCATCAAATTTACTTTAACTAATTTCTAAGTACTGTCAAAGATGAAGAGTACTGTATTCATTTTTTGGAAATCCATTGGAGAAAAAGATAATCAATTGACCTTAACCAAATTAATTATTATTAATGGAATCACATATCTATTTCTCTAATCAACTTTCTTTAAAAATTGAACATTTAATTTTCCACAGTATTTGCAAATTAATTGAAGTGAGTTTGAAGGCAAATAAAATAACGCCCGAAAAGTACTATCCTTGATGAGATGAGATGTACATGCTATAGCATTATCGAATGCTCTAAATTTGATAATAATTGTATGATCGTATCAAAACTGCCGTTGATTAACTTTTAAATCTACCATAAACCATAGGAGACATCCAAGTTTTCTGAAAATCATATATATTTTGAGAAAAAGACTTATAAAGTTATGCAATTTAACATGTAAAATATCGGCGAAATCGTGAAAAGAGACACGGATAACGTCACTGCATCAGCTGAATTTAGGTTGCTACTGCGCATCATGCTGTTGAACACTATCTTGTCTTCTAATTACCTTGGTTCTAACTATACCTCACGCCATGAAGTTAGGCGCCTCAAAGAAATTGCGGTGTTGCAAAAACACAACTGACTGCGGTGACAAACCATTTTACTGCTAGCCTTATCAGACTTGTAGACTAAGCAGCACGGTACGAAGTGTTGTCAGTTCGTGCATTGAGGTTGGTGATTTTCCATTATCAGCTCCTGGCTTGGTCCCATATCTGGCAACATCGCAGTTTTTAAGAGTCGTCCATGAATTATAGTTATTGTCACTCACATGTGTTAGCCAAAACAAACTAATAGGACAAGCTGGTAGGCCTAGGGCCCTATGACAAATGATACAGAATTTAAACTCTTACTCTGTATTTATTTAATATTTTGCAAGTGCTTGTAGTCTGAATAGAAGACGCCTTAAAACTTGATTTTTTCTATTATTAGTGCACTGAATATTTTTCAAAACATACAGAGAACTATTGTTTATTGCATTTATTTCAAATTTTCCAATTTTGAATGTAATGTAACTTAAATTAAAGAATATATATTTTTAAGTGTGTTTGAAGACTTGCATTTATAAACCTTCCTTGAGGATTCCTTATCTCAAGGGAGACTCAAATTATTCACTCAAAAGGCTTCTCAAGTGTACCTTGAGGAAAGGAGCCTTGAGGTAGGTTCATTAATACGAGGATTATGATTATGAAATTGCATTGCTTCTTGTAATAATTATTATCATAGCAATTTTATTGCCATAATTTCATTGTATAATATACATTTTATCCATGTCATTATATAATATTTAATACCGGTATTGAACAAAATTCGAAAAAATAATTATTGATGATTATTTTAATGTTTTTTATGAACTTCGAAAATTGTTTAACAATTTCTAAATGTAATTTATTTGTATTTTAAACAGTGCCAATTTTCATGATATTTTATGTGTCATACATATTTGTAATACTTGCCTAATCTATTCAATTATCTTTGAACTAAGCTCAATATGTTGTCTTTTAAATAATTTTCTTATTAGGTTCATATTTTATATTTTGGTGCTAATTTTTCTATATCTATTTTATTGTTCTAATTATTACGGTATAGGCCAACGATGTGTATGTACCTTGTGTATTGTAAAAGGTTGTTGACATTTCTGAGCTCAATTCAATTGAAGAAAGCAACCTTAAATTGTGTCAGGACTTGAGATTATCTTATACCAAGATCAAAGTGATGTAGTTTTTGATAGTATCTTGTAAATTACGGTATTGAAATTGAATTTTATTCAATTTTTCCAACTAGTATATGTTTTTTGCACTAATTTTTGACAGTTCACTAGTTTTTAAATATTTTTTTGGGTTATCGACTGTTAAGCTATTGGAATATAACCCATTTCCATGTGAAAAAATATTTAAAATTATTTTCAAGATTTGCGCTACTAATGTTGAAATTTTCAAATTTTTGCAATTAATTTGTTTTACAAGTTAAATATATTGTTATCTAATTTTGCATACTTTTCAATTTTTCCCACATTTTAAATCGATACTAGAGCCGTATTTATGAACGTTTGTTAGCAAATAAAGACTTAGTTAAGTCTTACTTAGCGGCGATAAGTCAAACTTAGCACTTACAGGTTCACGAAGTGACAAGCCAGCGAGTACCTGTAGCACTAAAAGCCAACCCAGCTCCCTCAACAAAGGACTGACTCCTGACTAATTATTTACATTAAACAATACTAATTTAAGGATTTATACGACATAAATATGGTAGGGGCAGCGGGGTCGGCACCTAACTTGTCAGCTAGTAAACTCGCCCAGTATAACAACACTTCAAATTAAGTTCATATTTATGAACCTAGCCTTACTTAAAGATCTTCTTAAATTTTATATTCAAGACTCTTGAAATAGTTATCTAAAATCCGTTCTTAGATAGAGGGCTATCTTAAAGCCGTTCTTGAGATTATGTTCTATCTTCTATCATATTTTGGCATCATTTTAAGAAGAGTATTGGCTCATCAAAATAAAATAAAATCATCATATTTAATTTTTGCAGCATTGCAATGTAGTTCGCTGTTTATTTGACATTTGAAACTATTTTTACTTTCTTTTTATAAATCAACTTCTAACCTATACATTTTTCTTCTCGCTCAACCGGTTGAGATGTACATAGCTGGAGTACACTGTAGTTAACGGAAGTTCTTTGGTCTTCTGTCAGATAGCACTCAGTACACTACATCAAAATTCCATATTTTTCAAATTCGAAAACAGAATTACTGTATTAATAAATAAAGGATATTAGTGAGATAGTAATTACTTTCTGTACCTGTAAATTTACATACAATGCATTATCTTGATCTTTTTATCTATGTTAATTTATGTTTATTAGAGTCTGAAATGACAACTCTTGACAACTCTGAATAACTCGTATTAGAGTCATTCCATGACAACATCATCAAATCATATTAAGTTCTTTTAAAATTTCTACCAGCTATTAATTCGCTTTCAATGCTTCAAGTTATCAATTCTATTGAATTAATGGTATATTTTTAGTCCTTATTGTTTCTACTCCTACATTTTCGTACTATTATTATTCTATGTTTCCTCCAAGTGTTTTAATTCTATTAATCATTTTTTTTTATTACATCAATTCATGGCATCTTTGTTGGATCCTATGATGCTCCTGTATGCGGACATAATTTCACAATGAAATTATTTGCATACAGTATTATTTCTGCAGATATATATTTTTTGTAACATTTTATTTCTTGTACATGATAGTTAAGTTGATCTAAGTATTTTTTTTCTTTGTAACTTCTTGGTTTCTCTCCTAATAATTGATTGTTTTATAATTATTATTATTTTCTATCATGTATAATTTTTTTCCTGTGTATTTTTTTTTCTTTTGCTTGTTTGTATCTGCGGAAATAAAGATGATGATGATTATTATTAAATTATTACGTTTCTATTTTATAGGTTAGCTTGTGACCACGTTCAATGTAATAGAACCTTTTCAAGTCGTACTTGAATAAGAGCGGTTTAAGTTACGTTCATAAATACGGCGCTCAGTCTTTCTTATCTCAAGAAAGGCTTGAAAATCCTTTCCTTCCTCTAAAGGCTTTTCAAGTCTCCCTTGAGTTAATCTAGCCTCAAGTTAGGTTCATAAAATATGGGTCTAAATTACTACAATTATAAGTTACTAGTGTAATAATGGTATTCTAATAGCTTTTAAGGCAGTCGACTCCACGCTTGTAAAACGCTTCGTGTGCCAACTGCCTTGTAGTCTTGAATCCAAAAAAATGAAAACTTGATCAAATATTTAACCAAAAGCCTTTTTTCTTTTCCATTATTATTCGTTATATAAATTTCAAAATTAAGAACCAAATTCGACTTTATCAAAATTTGGAAGTAGATATTCCTTTGTTAATCTCTAGGGAAGTGATAGCCGCGGGCCGTAGCAGGTATCTGTTCAATCAGAGAGATAAGCTGCGTTCTCGTAGGTCCTGTTCGTAACGGTGACCGATTAGATTGGCCAGCAAGAAAGACACTGTTCTCTGCTGTAAAATCACTTCCCGGTGGTTCGGAACCCACCTAAAACTGTAGGTCCAACTCATAAATCACCATCATCCAACTCATTACCCACGCACAGGTCTCAGACCTATGTGGGCTTCATCCTCAAAAAAAAAATAATAAAAAAAAATAAAAAATCCTAGTTGCTCTTGCTAAAATGATATAGAAAAAAACTGGCAAATTCAACTTTGATATATATCTTGGAGAAGTTCTATAGATCTTCTGGAGTTCTACTGTAGATCAATTTATTATGAGTTTTGTTATTCGATAATAAAATTGCAATTCATTTGTTTTCATGTGTTTCATTTTAAATTTTCAAAAACCTTTGCTCATATATACAAATCTAAGCATAATTTTTTTTAAATCTGTAAAGGTGATCATGTGATAGATATCCATGACTTGACGTAATACTCGATCATAATCACCATCGAAAACGCATGATGTGAAATATTATAGTGGAATACTACAAAACAATTATTAGAAAAATGTTTTATGTTTTAATTTTCATTTATTAGACTGTAGGCTAATAATAATACTGTATTTGCTGTACTTCCATTAGAAAAAAATACAGCAAACATAATTTTACATATTTTGGAAGAAAGAATGAACCACTTTTACTAGTGTGACCATTAATACATTCATAAACAAATCAATTAATATGCTTTGAGTTTGAATCATGTCATGCAATAAAATAAATATTGCAAAGAATAGTTCAGTTCTTCATTTTCAACAATTTTTGACGCAGAAATTATTAAAAATAAATGGTTTATGGCAGATTGGAGCAGTGTAAATGCCAGCATTTCTCAGCATATGTTTGATTTTTTAATGATAACTATACTCGAGTAAAAAGTACTGTAATGTAGGGTTTCTCAGTCTCTCAGTAAATCATTCAATAGCGACCCTAAGGCTTGTTTCACACATACCTAGCAGTCAGGTAACCAGAGTAATTTTTTATTGTAACATACCATTTCAAAAATCGGATAAGTGTAAAGTGCTCCATATGATACAATGTCCCTACAGTTGGGTGTCCGACTGTCGGGTGTGTGCGAAACAAGACTCAGTGCCGCTGTTAAATCAGTAGCTACTGAATGATTTACCAAACAACTGAAAAACTAGGCATTAGAGTGCTAATACACCTATACTCGAGTATAATCACCATTGCGAAATCAAACACATGCTGAGAAATGGTGGTATTTACGCTGCTCGAATTGATATCATTTTTTTATGAAGCTTACGTCTTGAAGACTCCATTTATGGGGTATAATAAAAAAAACAAGTACTTTTAATTATTGATTTTGAGAAAGTAGTTATCTTATGCCCGGTTTCTGAGTTGTTCATTAACTTAATGGACCATTAACTCAATGCTGGAGCAATGGGTTAATGATCCATTAAACTTAATGAACAACTCAGAAACCGGGCACTAGAGTATTGGATGCTCCACTGTGCAAGCACCCTGAATCATAGCTGAACCGTTATTGCAATGAATAAACACGTTTCAAAACGAAGATATTTTATTTTTAAGTTGAACCCCTAGGATTTGAAAACGAACCACTATGAATTCGTCCCGTCCAGTCATATATACCATCATCGGTGTAACCTCTGCGTTCAAAAAGATCTCTAAATGTGTGTCTAAGCCATTCGTAATCGGGTTTATCAAAAAAATCAAGTCTTCTAGCATATCTCAAGAAGGTGGCCATTTCCTCTGTAGAAAACAAAATTTATTTTTATTAACATTTTTAAAATTTTCTATAGATTATTGGTGACAAAATTACACTTTCACACTTTTATAATCTTACTGTAAAGTGAACCCCCTTCAAATAAAATAAATAAGGGTGATTGCACAGTGGTGCATCACTGGCAATCACCATCGCAAAATCAAACATATGCTGTGGAATGGTGCTATTCACACTGCTCCGATCAGTCATTCATCATTCCATATCATTGACTTTAGGATGCTCCACTGTGCAATCACTCTATTTTTTTCTCTTTTAAATGTAAGAATTAAAATACTCGTGGTTGAATTGGAATCTTTTCTTGAAATGTGTTACGTAATCAATAGATAGGCCTATGTAATGTGTTCTACAATTATATTGAGACTAGCTGGCCCGACGCGCATTGCTGCGTTCTCATAAAAATTCTCCTTGAGTTTATTATTCGCCACCTCCCGCTGAAGTTACATTTTCAAAATAGGAAAGAAGTTAGCCCTAGGGCTCTTCCAGCTGATCATAGAGGCTTCGTTGTTTTCTTAATCACCACCTCTGAATGAAGAAAAATTTCAAATTTAAACCTCCTACGACTATAAGGGTAGAAGCTAGGTTTTTTATTCTATTATTCGCCACCTCTCGCTGAGGCTGCATTTCAAATTTCTAGCTGCATTGGTTAACAGATGTCATCAACCCGGCATAATTACATTTCATCATACCCAGTCGTATGTTTCCTACATATTGCAAGGCTCCGACCGCTAGGTAGCCTACATGCAAAGTGCAAAGTCTTTTGCTGTTCAAAAGCCGCGTCTCCACCAACCGAACATGTCTGCCGAACATTGTTGACGAATACAAAAAAACGGATAAACATTTAACATGTGGTTCACCGAACATGTTCATGAGTTCAATTGAAATGTTCGGTCTGTGAGCGAACAGTGACGACCAACGACAGGTTCCATCACCGATCATAATGTTCGAGAAGGCGTCCACACCAAACCAACTCCAAAAAATGTTTGGCGACATCAGCTGATTCCAGCGAATACTGTTCGCCGAGCATGTTCGGTTGGTGGAGACGCGGCTAAAGACAGCGTGAATAACGCCGTTAAGGGACTGCCATATGATTAAAAACTGTTGACTTCTATCAGCTGTTCCTTACCAGTTTGATAGAAGTTGTTTTTAGAATGATGATTTGCAAAACACAATAAACAGCTTGTCCATCGAAACAGCGTGTACAGCAGATCGAAAAATTTCAAATTATTTTCCATATGATTAAAAGATCCCAGTAAGCTAGCTAGCCACGTACCCGTGCTTTGCATAGGCAAAACTTTAACCCCCTAAAAACACCCCTAAAATTGCGAATTTTGAAAAATCCTTTCTTATTGCACGGTGAAATCCTATAAGGATTGTTCATACGAAATTTCAAGTTCATAGGCCTAGTAGTTTTGGCTCTGCGTTGATGAGTGAGTCAGGGTATCATCCTTTTATAGATAGAGATTAATATTTCCCAAACTGGCAGTCATGAAATTAAGTTTACAAACTTGTTTTACTCAAAAACCGTTCATTCTATAAAAATTACTTTTTTGTCAAACATTATCCAGGCAAACTTGTTGCCTTGTATTCCATACTTTGTACTTTTGTAGAAACCTTATTACCAAGGACTCTGTACATAGTATCATATCCGATTAAGACTGTAGGTAACCCTTCCGACCTCAACGTTGTGTCTTAGTCCAAAGAGCTTACAACTCAAACGAGGAATACGGTAGTTTATGATTGCTTTCCTCACTGAGCTTAGTTTTATATCAGTATGACAAGCCACCAGAAACAAAGTCTGCAGCTCTATGCTTGATAGTCACTCAACACTAAACATTAAACTCTTGCTGTATAGGTGAGGCTGCTTACTATACAGCAAACCTCTGAGCTACCTCCTCTGTCCAAGGCCCAATTTACTGTAGGTAACCCTTCAGATCTCAACGTTGTATTGCAGTCCAAAGAGCATACTACACAAACAAGGAGTGAGGTAGTTTGTGATTGCTTTCCTCACTGAGATTAGTTTTATATCAGTAAGCCAAGTCCACCGAAATAGTCTGAAGCTCTTTGCTTGATCGCCCACTCTGAAATTTTGCATATCACTAGAAGGGAAGTGATAGCCGTGAGCTGTAGCAGGTATCTGTTCAATCAGATAGAGATAAGGTACTATCTCGTAGGCCCTCTTTGTATGGGTCAGCAAAAAATTCTCTTTTCTCAGCTGTATAATCTTCCACTTTCCGGTGGTTCGGAACCCAACTAAAACTGTAGGTCCAACTCATTAATCAGCATCATCCAATTCATTACCCACGCACAGATCTCAGACTTATGTGGGCTTCATCCTTTATGAAAGAAACAGGGTATTGATGTATAGGTGAGTGTGCATACTATCCAGTACACCTCTGAGCTACCTCATGCGTCCAATACCTTAATGCCATTGTACTTCTGAAGTAACAGTTGAATCGAGATTTTATAATGTAGAAATTCCTCCACTAGTACGTTGGAAACTTTAAGCAGGAGAATACTCCTGGTAGGAGGTAGAGAAACCCTCTTACCAGGGTGACCATCGCACAGTACGTCGATGGGCGTGTTCCGCTTTATTTCTTTAATGTGCCGATACCGTTCTTTGACATTGTCAACCTTGATGCCTTGCCATGGTAGGGATCCACGCAGGAAGTACATGAACATGTGACCCAAAGATTCAAGGTCATCCCGTCTACTCTGTTCTCGCCCAAGATGAGTGTTGACGCTCATATAGCGCGCAGTGCCTGTCAAACTCTTGTGCTCCCTGTAGGGGATGTGCTCGTCGTTCTCGTCTATGTATTCTTTGGCTAAACCGAAATCTGGAACAAAAATAGCAGCCAAGCACAGGCATCCAATGTTAGAGGGTTTGTGCTGCCTATCAGGGTGAAAAAAGGTGGTGTTCATAGGAATGAAATAAAACAAAAAATGTGAACAGTAGACCTCACGTCCAAGAATAAGAGTGCTTGCAAAGGAGGACATACTCCATGTACTCAATGATAATCACAATCGCAAAAATTAAACCTAACCCTCGATTCAATTTGTTATAGATAAAAGGGTGCTTATACAGAGGAACATACAAGATGTACTCAATGATAATTACCAGTGAAAAATTAAATACAGGCATCAGACCTTACCCTTGATTCAATTTGCGTAGTCTATTTCAAGTCTGTTTCGTCACAAAAGGTGTCACTCTGTATCACATAAGCAAGGCTGTGTTTTCTATTTTCGAGACAGCTGGTTGCTCAAATTAGATTTAAGATGTCTGATGAATGAGTTTATAAAACAATATTTTTTAAATTTGTATATCATTTACTTAGTAATCACTTGTTATTATTGAAATTTTAGAGATGAAACAGACAAAAAATATGAATGATAACTTTATTCATATAAATACAACCAGATGTTACACGGCCCGAGGGCTATCTATGAATCTACATTTATCTCCAATTGCATATGATGGAGAAGTTAATTTTAAAATTCATAGGTATGTTTCTATAGAAGAAGGCTTGGGTGGGTGCCTTTCCTTTTTTCCATAGAATTAATCGCTCGGTTAAAAATGACTGCAATGGCATGAGTTATTTTACAAATTTTGATTACAGCGTTCTTCTTGATCCGCAGGTGATATTTTTTCGAAATTTCTTGTAATTATCAAGGTATTGAAATGTTATCTGATGAGATTACAGTAATTCTTTTCCATCAATTATTTTGTGAAATATGGGGGTTCAATTTATCTCACCTATATGAGTGATTACAAACTTTTGATGAATTTTCCGTAACTAAAAGACACTTTGAGGAATAAAATAAATTTTTTATGTCAATCTGACAAATACTTTCTTCAAAATAATTTTTTAAAAAATTGGAATATTGTTACATATTTTTAAAAATTTATTTTGAGAAAACTAATTGTTTGATCGAAATGAAAAATATGTTATTTCATTCCTCAATGTGTCTTAGTTATAAAAATTATTCAAAAGTTTAAAATAACTTGTAGGGTAGATTGTCTCGGGCTCTCTTTGCCCTTAAAACCATAGCTAAGGTGGCCAACATAGCAGTTTATCATGGTTACTTTTTATCACATGTTCGCTACAGTATCATTCTTTGGGGATCATGTGAAACCAGTATTCAGACAGTTTTCCGAAGACAGAAAAAGGCGATTAGATTGATTGAGAAAGTTGACTCAAGAGTTTCGTGTAGACCCATCTTTCTTAGACTAAAGCTTCTTACCGTTCCAGCACTTTATTTTCTGGAAATTGCTTGTTTAGTTTTTCGAAACCGACAAAAATTCATGGAAGACAATATATCACAAATACAACATGAGATATAAAAAACGACCATTCAGTACTCTACACATAGACTCACATTGTTAGAGAAAGGGCCACATTATATTGGGATAAAGGTTTTCAATCAACTGCCAAATTAAATAAAAAATATAACTAGCTATAATTGTTTTGTTAAGGCCTTAAAAGAAACCTTGACTAATGCCTGTCCTTACTCTGTAGGAGAATGTTTCAACTTGTTTCCTAGTTAAAATTACGTAAATAAGAAGACATAAAACTATAATTAATTTTAAAACTCATAAAATCTCAAAGCTTATAAATTAATTTTTCTGTGTAACCCTTTCAAACCTCAACTTAATTGAAAAAAAGAAAAATTGTTATTGTTATTAGTCGTGGATTGCAGCGGGTATTGAAATGTAACTGGTTGTATGTAACTATCTTAGTTCAGTTTTACATAAGTATGAAGACGCAGTGCTCATATTTGATTGGAGCGTTTTGCTGGATATGAATGTTGAACTTTGTAAAATATATTATTGAGAATCCGGCAACACGCTTCGGTTCCTTGGCTTTGTCGCGCTTGTCTCGGGCCAGGACGAGATACGTGCGATGAGTGATGGAATGATGTGACACTAAGAGAAATATTTGTCATTTTTTATGCTTTTAGTTATTGACAATTTACCTGTTGTGATCTAACAACTGATATGGATTAGGATTAAAAATATATTGACGTCATACACTGTAAAAGCTGTGCTCATGAAAATAACGCAGTTTCACATGACGAAATAATAATCATATGATCAATTGCCCCCCAAAACCTAAAAATTTCAACTCTGAACCCCCACATTTCACAAAATAATTTATGAAAAAAACTTTTTCTCACACAAATAGATAACATTTTAAAGCCCTGATAACATCCAATGTAATAAACTTTGAAAAAACAACTATGAACAAAAATCCTGCGCACAGCCTTAGTTTCCAACTACACGGTTTTGGACAAGCAGACTGGAATGCACTAGAATTGATGATTTTGGTTTAGGAACCTGAATATTGTAATCATCAATTGAATGGTATTCTTATATCAAAATTGACACTGTATTTCTATTCAAAATATGATTTTCACTCACTTATACTGGAGGGATGCATTTCACTTATAAAAAAAGCTTCATCAGCTGTATTTCCCGGGGTTTTCCTCTGCTGTCAGTGGACAGGGCAGAAATAAACTGCAATTGACGCTTTTGGTAGAGGAACAATATTACTTACCCTGTGTTTCGGAACCCACCTATAATTGTAGGTCCACCACTTCCCCCCCCCCCCCCACCACCACCAAAAAAAGGCTCAAACGGCAAGATGGAACTACCTGTAAGTGTCTCCCCACCAATAAAAGCCACACTCTTATTTTTAAATAAATGCTATTGGTTTATAGACTGGGATATTCTGATAGGTGGAACTCCACGTTGACGGTCTGCCATTGGCTAATACTGGACATGCCAACTAGTAGCAAGTTATGGCCTAGCAAATGAAAACATCTACTATGGGTAACATTTTCTATTTTTATTATTTTTTTTATTTAATTATTCCTATATCAGGCTGGCTTCACACATACATACCCGGCAATCGGGTAATTGTCACTTAGGAACTGTATTATCTCGTGTACAGTATTAATAATTATTAAAATTTGTGACAACATCGATACTGATGTATCATCATGAATATCGACCACAAAAAAAGTGAAATTCCTAGTGAAAAATGGGCATAACCTAACATTTGGATTCTTCAGTGTTGTAAATTTGCGAAGAAAGCAGCTGTGTGCGAAATCCTGTTGTATCTTTGCATTATCTTTATTGCATTTTTGTGGTGAATAAATAAATATCACCAATACAGTTGAAAGAAAAACGTTCGTTTTATTCTCATTAAGAGAATAAATGATACTAATTATTATAATATTATTATTAAGAAAATAAATAAAAACTCTGCACAGGTATCCTAGGTGGAGTCTAGCTAATAAACAATCCACTTTCTGTATCTGAAGCTTCATTTTGTACAAAATTGTACATTTATGTTATTCAGAAATAAATTATTTTTTTTCTGAGGATGAAGCCCACATAGGTCTGAGACCTGTGCGTGGGTAATGAGTTGGATGATGGTGATTGATGAGTTGGACCTACAGTTTTAGGTGGGTTCCGAACCCAATTACAACTTTAAATACGCTAATATCAAAACGGACACTATTTTTACTTAAATTACGATTTTTACTCACTTATACTGGAAGATGCATTTTACTTCTAAAGAGAAGCTTCATCAGCCATCGTGACGCTCATTAGGAAATACAGTCTCAGTTTTGACATTAGATTGTTCATCAAGTATTTCATGAAAAACATCACTGATTTAAATATGCATATTGTTGTGATAAATTGTAACGTTCATTTTCATTTTCCATTTTCCATTTTCCTAAAACTGTATTGTTTTTGTAATTTTTTTTTAGAGAATATACAGTGAGATTATATTCTAGCATTTGTTTTATTTCATGATAGATCCTTCACATAGGTTGAGTTTTTAGATTTGAAAATATTCAGGTAAGCTAAAAGCCTTCCATGTTCAGTCTACATCAGAAGCAGTGATGGAAATGCTTCCAGAAGTTTGTGGGCAAAAGCTAAGAGGTAAGTTAAAATTGGTTAGAAAAATATCAATTGATAGTGGTGATTATCACCAAAAAAGTTAGAGTATTTTTGTATTTACAGGTAACAATTTATTAAACTTTGAGATTGGATGACAGAATATGTACAATCTCACTTTGCCAGGTCTTGAAAGACCTATGGCAAACATCAAATATCAATTATTACATTTTTCATAAATTATAGGTCATTAAAAATTAAATATTTTTAGAAAGAGAAATTTTTTTTAGAGAATAAATAAGAAAAAAGCAACTAGAGTAGTAGTATGAGTATCAACTGATGTGAGCCCATTATGAAATTCTAGCCTAAAATTATTTCTAATAATTGAATAATATATTGTGTATAAGAAAAATTATAATAAATGAAAAAGCTTTATAAAGCACAACCGACCGGACTCACACATCAGTCCTCAGCAAATACTCATGCAATCTTTTTAATGGGTATGGGGTGACAACAGGTTTTATTCCTGGGAAATAGGACTTAAAATCGATTTAAAGTGGTTTCAAGCATGCAACTGAAAGTTTCTATGAGATAAAAAAATGTATATAAATATATGTGAATTTTTTCCAATTTTAACTTATCACAAAATCCTTTGGTGAGATGATTCTTCATCAAATTCTAGGAAAGGAACATCTGATAAACGAATATCCGGAAACCTCCTGTTACTGAGTGATAGCTCGTCAAAGTTGGCAAGTTTTTGAGGAAAACATTTTTTATTGGAGCTATTGAGGCCGAAAAGGATGAATTTCGATGCTGAATGAGCTAAAGAATCATTTAAGACCTGTTTCGAATAGATAACTCCAGTAGTTTTCAAGATATTGTAGGAAAACTGCCAAATTCATTAAAAAGCATGTATTTTCAGCGGTTTTGGAATTTTTACTTAGAAACTACTAAAAATACGTTCTTGGAATAATTTTTATTTTATTCCTCAATATTGTTTGCATAATCAAGTATTTAAACCGGTTTCAATAAGATCTAGAAATATTTATAAAATCAATATTAGTCTATAAGGATCCCACGACTTCAGTAGTATACGCCACTACCTATGATTTAAATTTGGCGCTACACCAATTGGTTAGTATTTTTCATTGTTTGAGTTCCTGGGACCTTTACTAGTAACTGGTAAATGTTACCGGTGACGTCTGATTGGTCTTCTCAAATTCAATTTGAATAGACCAATCACACACCACCGGTAGTATTTACCAATTACCGGTAAATCTCCCAGGAACTTGACCATTGGCTGTGTTAATTGGAGCCTCAACGGTTACCGGTACACAAAATTTTACCGGAAGCTAAGGCGTTTGGTCTTGTATAAGATGTCATTAAGGGGGCAATTGATCTCGCCTATCAGTCATTTAAACTTTTGATAATTTTTTTATATGTGAAAGATACTTTGGGGAAGAAAATCACTTATTTTATAATTAGTTTTTTCAGCAAAAATATGACCAAAAACCCTGAGCACAACCTTAAAAAACCTAAAAGAATCTTTTGATTCTCAAGCCACACCGACATTCATAGATTTTCACGCATTACTTTCCATAATTTCGTCCAAAATACTTTCATAGGAAAACAAACTTTTCAAGCTCAACATTACCTCCTTCCTCTCTCTCCTTATATTCATTCCCCTCTCTCATACAAGCTCGCTCTTTATCCCTATATTCCCCGTCTCTCTCACTCTCTTTATAGGTTAAGTGTAAGAGAGGGACACCGTCCCTATATAACTTCGCCTTTTCATACAAATGTATCACCAAGCTTTTTTCCTTTTTTTTCTATATATCATATTAATATCATTTTCAGTAATAATTTCATGTTTGTATATAGTTAAAAAGTTTATGTAATAAGTAACTGATAATGTTTTATGTAATAATACTTGGTGATGCCTATATATTGTATTTTATACTAGTAACTGTCCAACTATTATTTGCATGAATAAAGAAATCAATCAATCTCTTTCTCACCCTACCAATCGCTCTCTCTCAATCTCACTGTTCCGCAAACTCTGTCACTCTCTTTCTCCTAACTCCCTCTTACTCACTATGTCTCAGACTAGATTTCTCACTCTTTTTCCTTCTCTTCATTATTTAGCTTTGTTTATTCTGTCCTCATATTTCAAAAATTGTATTCAGGTTTATTTCAAAGTCATAAACTTCTTGTATTCTGTAAACTTTATTATATTCTGTACTATTGATAAATTTGTATTTACTCCTCCTCTAAACACGGACTTGTTCCTTGTTAAAGGAGTCATTTGTAGTGAAATTTGTACACATTTTTACTGAAAATAATTATATTGTATTGAATTGAAAAATACATCTGATAAATTTAAGGCTGATGTGCGCAGTATTTTTGTTCATAATTTTTTTCGAGGTTTATTGCACTGGATGCTATTAGGGCTTTGAAATTTTATCTACTGCTGTGAGAAAAAGTTTTTTTTATCAATTATTCAGTGAAATATGGGGGTTCACAGTTGTAACTATTCGGTTTTGGGGGGCAACTGATCTCATCTATGAGTGGTTTTAAACTTTTGATAAATTTTCTGCAACTAAAAGACACTTTGGGGAATGAAATGACATATATTTTTCGCCACACTAGGACGTAATGAGCTGTTTTTCGTGCGTCATATGGAGGCCGAAAGTGTTCGGTTTCCGACGAGGTCTGTAAACGTTTACCGCCCTAGGGCGGAAAAGAAAATGACCTTGAATGACAGCTGATCGTGTCTGGATACAGCAGTCATGATTGTAAAAATGAATCCTTCCAACTTTTATGTAAAACAAAAAGATTTAAACCATCAATAAATGTTTATTTTTTATAATTTAATATGTACGTAGTATTTAAAATGTCAAAAATGATCACTTTTTATAACTTAACCCTTAGCGCTCGGAAGTTACACGTGCTGTGACATGGCTAATGTTCGCCAGAGATCGACTGACGTCTAGCTGACTCTCACCTCTTGGTGCGGGAGATCCTTTTTCGACGGTGGTGGGGGAGCTGTGAGCCAAGAGGGGAAGTTGTAGGGAGCTATGCTTGGACGTGGAGTGTGGATGCTGTGTTTTGTTTTGGATCCATGGATCGCTGATTAAGTTTACGTTTACTAAAGAGGTTTAAGTTTACTAAAACATGTATCTTTTATTAAATTGAAATCTGAGACTTGGTTTTAATCACTTCCTTATGGTTCAGAACCCAACTACGACTAGGTTCAATATTTCGAAAAATAACGAATAACATTATGTAATACGGCAGAATGGTGTACTACGTACTACTCTATTCACAATATTTGTAATAATTTTCAATAAAAATGATTTGAAGTGATATTTGTCAATTATTTCATTAAATTTAAAAACTCGACTTCTAATAACGTCAATAAAAACAGATCCAATTGATTGAGGAATGTGTTAGAACAAAACTCTTCGACAAAATGACAATCTAAAGATAACTTATGAATGAAATAGATGAGTTAACTAAATAATATAAATTATAAATAAATATTAGCTTTAGCATTGTCATATAATAAATTTCCAGACAAATCCAATGTATTAAGTTGAGCAATGCTCATCTGTGAGGTAAGAATGATCTTGATATTATTATAATTGCTATATAAAAAAGAAAAAAGTGGCCTAATATATGAAAGAATTGAAGATCATTAATAAAGCATTATGCCTGATTCATAATTGATATATTTTCCATACACAAATTCAGTAAATTAATTGGTGATGAATGTACTAGCTCAACTCATTGCTAGCGCACTGACAATTGTCTATGATAGCAATGACATTTCTATTATTTGTATTTAACACATTGAGTAATTACAATTATCCAATAGTCTGTTCTTAGTTTTTACTCTTTTGAATCATGAAGTCAATCTAATATTTTAATTTGTAATATGGATTAATTTGTGTGTTGATTAATCTAACATGTCTGTAATGTAATATAATATATAACATGCATTTCATTTCAAGGCTTAAAATGAAATGTATTATAGAAATTGTTAAATTTTGCTGTTTGTTAAATTGATGTACAATTCATGTAATTATGCTATTTTGTACTTTGTATAGAAAAAATGGAAATAAATAATTCTTCTTTTTCTTATATAAATTGCCTGTAAAATTCCATCATGCTATTTACAATATTATTTATTATATATTTGCTATTGGTGCAATATTATCATTTCACTTATTTCTCTCTTGACTTATGTTCGCTGTCTTGAATAATATTTTATCATTCCAATTATTTGAAGATTCTTTTCTGTTGAGAACCAGTTCATTAATGATAATACGAATTGATTAAACTTTAATTATTCACTTTTATAAATAAATACTAATGCAAACAAAATGCACAACTAAATACAAAATCTTGATAATAAACACTACCGACTAGATTCATCCAAATAATATTGAAACTTCCTACCAACTGTTCAATGAAGCCATTAATTTTATTTTGGCAATACTTTCCATGCTAATCATTCATAAATCCATGAAGTTACGCTGCAGTTTTTCTAATTTTAAACTTAACTCGTCGATATACATTACCTAATATTGATTTTGATATCAATAATTGTGAGGAAACTAACTCTCCAAGTCTCATCTTGTTAGTCTTTGAAATTTTAAGCATGAACTCGACAAGACAAAATGCCCACCCAGAGCTCGTAGGTAGGATAAAAATGTGATGTTTTGAATTCTTGCTAGTACCATAGCCTTAAAATTTCGCTTTCAAAATTTTCATTGTTGTTTTTTTTTTTTGTAGTGTGGCGAAAAATAGCGTTCGCAACGCGGGCAAAAATGTTTTGCCGGCTCTCAAACGCTTCAAGTTCTCGACTTCGTCTCGAACTTGAAAACCTCGATCTCGAGCCGGCAAACACACATTTTCGGCCCTAGGTGCGAAATATACTATTACTCTGATCAAACAATTAGTTTTTTTAAATTAATTTGTTTAAATCTGTAAAAAAAATATTTTTTAAAAATTTATTTTGAAAAACTTTGATAGATTAAATAAAAAATATGTAATTTAATTTCTCAATGTGTCTTAGTTATAGAAAATTTATCAAAAGTTTAAAATCATTCATAGAAGAGATCAATTGCCCCAAAAAACAAAAAGCAAATCAAATTTAAACCCCCATATTTCACAAAATAATTGAAGAAAAAAGTTTCCCCACAGCAATTAATAGATAGCATTTCAAAGCAATATCCAGACAGATAGCAATATCCAAGATAAAAAGCTTCGAAAAATTATGACCAAAAAACCGGTGCGCAGCCATTAAATCATGCAATACAGCATTCTAATCATTCTAGCGAATCAGTAGAAGTTATCAAGAGTCAAAGATTTTTGCATAAAATATTGTGTATGAATAACCACTTACCTACTAACCTACAACAAAAACAGTCTTTTCTTTTCTTGTAGATGGCGGACCAATGACAAAGTTCTCTGGTTTTACATCTCTGTACACAATCCTTTTGTTGTGAATGTGCTCAAATCTTGTCAGCTAAAAAAATTAAGGGTTTAAAATTAATTATGAAAACTATTAATAACTATGAATAACAGTCTGTTTATAGATAACATTGTTCGAGTTCATGGGAGCCTACCGTTTACCGGTAAATGAAATTTTAACAGAAACCAAGATGTCTTATTGTGCCTCAAGGTGTATTTTAGCCTTATTGTGGCTTGAGGTGAATTCAGTTTTATTCATCTCAGATACAAAAATGGCTTCATAAATTTTCTTTCCAAACGTCTCTGTCAAATGATGGTTTGGACGCAGGAAGTAGCTCGTAGGTGGACTAAATAGTATACACACTCACCACCTGTGCAGATAGGCCCTGTGTAAAGAGGTGGGAGTGGACTATTAAGTACAGAGCATTGGGATATTTTTCGATGGGCTTGGCATAGATACAAAACTCTGTGAAGAAAGTAATCGCAACCTACCTCACTCCTCGTTTGCGTAGTACGCTATTTGACAAAAACATAATGTTGAGGTCTGAAGAGTCACCTACAGCCGAAATCGGCTATGGTATTATACATGCAAGGTGTCTAATCTATTCAAATTCATAGACGTTCAAAATTTTTAATAGACCAATCAGACGCCTTAGTTTTTGGTGGAATTCTATTTACCGGTGATAAGTAAGGCTCCCATGAACTTAACCAACTTAAGTCACTTATAATTGATATTGGAAAGTCATTACTTATTTTAGGGACTTCTACCAGCAACTAGTCAAAACATTCAATTATTGTTTTCTTTTCTTAATTTATTTTTTAATACTTTTATAATAATAATAATAAATAAGTACAAATAAAATGTAATGGAAAATGACAAAATAAAGTTATACTGGAATAGAGATATCTTGCGGACATGACAATACAGCACAAAATAGACCGGATATTACACTCATTGACAAGGCATTGAAGAGAACATTCCTGATTGACATAGCTGTTCCAAATACTAACAATTTCCAGAAAAATTTTCAGAGAAAATTAGTAAGTATCAGCCTTTGTCAGAAGAAATCAGACAAATGGGGCATCAAAATCAAGTTTTCACAGTGCCCATAGTGATTTCTCCAAGTGCTGTAATTTCGAAGTCTCTTCACAAGTATATCTCTGATCTTGGTCTGCCACCTAACTTCTACATTGCTCTTCAAAAGTCAATTGTACTGGACACATGCTCAATAACACGAAAGTTCCTGGGCAGATAGGGGAAAAAATGGGGGAAAATAGGGAGGGATTAATAATAATAAATGAAAGAGGAAAAAAGGGGGGGAAATTAGTGAAGATATGTAGAGATATAGATACATGTATATAATAAGCATGTTATTATGTTATTTATTCATGAAGAAAAGATAAGTGGGAAAAATTGCAAATGGATGAGAGAGTGTAATGAGGAAATGAATAAAATGGCAAGAAAAAGAAAACTTATAAATATTTAAAGGGAATAACATTAAAATTAAAGGGGGGAAAGTAGTAAGAATAGTAATAGTAAAAGTAAAAATAGTACAATTTTGAACATTTCTTTTAAATATAGTAAATTCATACTTGGTCAATGACCCGTATGAATTACTTACTACCAGCCAATTAGGTTGTGATATCGGCTACATAGTCCTAAATAATGATAATAATAATAATAATAATAATAATAATGAGCGTACAATAATGGCTTATATTGGTAGGTAGTTCCACCTTGCCGTTTAAGCCATGTTATGAGGAACATGGTGGACTTACTATTTTAGTTGGATTCCGAACCATCATATAATTAACAATAAAGCTTATAATATCAAGTCACGGTCGCCCATCCAAGCGCAGTCTTGAGCGGTCGTGACTGAACATCAAGATTGCATAAACCAATCACCTTTTGTAATAAAATCGCAGTGTTAACTATTTACATCTTTTTCAAGATTGAATGAGCTACGGAAATCTTAGTATCACAATAAGAGTTCACAATGGAGCATACAACTTTCAAATGATCTATTTAGTTTTTGCAATTGTGTCTAAACTCTTGGATCAATTCAGCAATAATGGTTTTATCCTGAGTCTGTTACTCTCACAGATTGTAATGTCAATAAATGAATAAGTGTAAATAAATACCAAATTTTTAGTGCTTCTCATTGTATATTTTGATTTTGATTACAGGAAAACTGATAATAAACCCTTGCACACATTGAATTTGTACTCAAAAGCATTTCTTACTGATTTACTGGAGCTGAAAAGCTGTATGTCTCATACACTGCTTAGTAAATCCAGGTATTAACATACTACTACCACTACTATTACTATTACTATTATAATTTGTTGTATTGAACCTTGTCAAGCAACCTTGCAGGTTAGCTTAACCTTAAGGTTATGTAATTTTGAGTGAATAAAAGATTTTTCTATTCTATTCTACTTCTACTACTACTACTATCACTACTACTGTAATAAGATATGAACACTACCCACTCAGAATAATTCAGTGTAATTTTCTTAAATTTAGCAACTAATGATACAAATTAATATTTTCTCAGAAAGTGGCTGATTTTATTCACAATCTAAGACATAAATTTGTGGGGTGCCAACTACTTTTACATAATATCAGGGTGACTACTTTTACATAATATCACGGTGCTAGCACAGTGGAGCACCAAATGTATTATGTTAAACACCAATGCAAAATAGAGCATATGCTGTGTAATGGTGGTACTTACACTACTCCAATCTGTTATTGCATGAATTGGATTTTGCGATGGTGATTATCATCGAGTATTGGATGCTCCGCTGTGCAAGCACAATTGTGATACTAAGATTTCCCTAGCTCATTCAATTTTTAATATAAATCAGTTCCATAAACACTAATCTAAATTTATTGATTTGGCTTTTTTTGTCAGTAGATTACCGGTCGGTCGCACGAAAGCCAATTAAATTTAATCCCCGTAGAATGACGTCATTCTACGGGATTAAATTTAATGGAAAGAATTTAGTTGCACAAAGGACAATTACAAGCGATAATGCCGAAAAGGTTAACCGGCGTAAAAGATATTTAACCGCCCGATCACCGATTATTAGGCCTAAATCTCACTAATGCCCGATAAGTTATATTTATTGTACCAGAACACGGAACTGAAAATTAGGTCCTAGGTGTTAAAAACCTTTCAAAATAAATAAATTATATTAAGAATATAGAATTTTGAGATAGTTGAATAATGATTCAAATAATTCACAATGAAATGATTCTAATTCATCTTTATTCTCAACTTCAGAATCAGCTGTTGATCAAATTAGGCCTACAGTGTAGCAGATTGTGTCCATTCGGTTAACGAAAATTAACTAATGAATCTTTGTGCAACAGAAATAACTCCGTTACACTTATGACGGTTAGTTAACTGACATTAAACGCCTTATTTAATTGACTTTCGTGCAACCGGCCGTACGTCTCGGAGACTCCAGCAGTTAAGGAGTATAAGTCAGGAGCTATGCAATAGTCAGATCAACAATTAAACACAATTTCATACAGTAGTTACCATAATTACTTTATCAATTAGTTGAGGTAAGGCTTAATTTTGATGTGGAAGAACTCTTGTACACTAGAAAAAGCTTCAACTAAATATGGCTATCAACTAACGTCTTGGCTACTTTGTGCAAGCACCCTTATGCCCGGTTTCTCAGTTGTATGGTAAATCATTCATTAGCTATTGATTTAACAGCGGCCCTGAGTCTTGTTTCACACACACCCGGCAGTCAAGCAACCAGTGTTGTTCACCCAGCTGTAAGGACATTGTATCATATGGAGCATGGGCGCCACCACATAACAGCAAGGGGGGGCCACGGCTCCCCCCTGGCCCCTAGGGAAAAATAATATGTTAGGAAAAAATGACATAACATTCATCACGTATTTCAAAGTTGCAGTTTCATATAAGAAATATTTCTGTGAAAAGTATTTAAATGATTGAAAACTGATTTACATGTACTTATTTCTGTACAACTTGACTTATGCTTCGTACAATATTATTTTGCGGAAGTTCAAGAGTTGGCTAGGGGATAGAAATAAAACAGGCAACGAAAGCCTTAGTGGGCTTTGCCAGATGTCTGCACACAGACAATTTTTGAAAGAAAGAAGAAGAATTTGTGACAAATTCAATCAATTTGTTTGCCACTGAAAGTAGAAGAGTTCAGTTTTTGTGAAAAAAATTGATGTAAATAGAAAAATATTAATGAATAAGCTAATTGTTGCAGACTGATAAATTTGGGATTTTTTTGTTGCCCGCATCTGTTTTTCTATTGGAGGAAATTAGGTGTAAAAGTCATAAAACAAGCTTCTAAATTCACCAATTTTACCATGATTTTTCTAAATTTTCCGGGGGAAATTCTCCATACCCCCAAACTCCCCGAAAGAACTGGCATCTCCCTAAAATATTTCCTGGTAGCGCTCTTGATATGGAGCACTTCACATATGTATTCCAAAATTAATAAAAATAGTAGTGAAATCGATATTAGAAAGTGAGGGAACAATTCATTACTCAAATAGAACACATTTTCACTCCAAAATAAAACTGCCATTTTGATAGGAAAGTCAGATGATTTCTTACTGTCTTATTTGCTGTGATATTTTTGAAATTGTATGATCCAATTTAATTACACCGGGTTCAGGAAACCGGTTACCTGACTGCCGGGTATGTGCGAAATAAGCCTAGGGTCGCTATTCAATCAATAGCCACTGAATCATTTACTGAACAACTGAGAAACTAGGCATTAGACTAGGCAATACTCGAGTATAATCACCATTGCGAAATCAAACACATGATGTAGAATGATGGTATTTACACTGCTCCAATTGTATATACACCATTCTACAGCATGTATTTGATTTTGCGATGGTGACTATCTTAGAATATTGGATGCTACACTCTTGGAGTGCTAATACACAAATGCTCGAGTATAACCACCATAGCAGAATCAAACACATGATGTAGAATGATGGTATTCACTCTGCTCCAATCGTATAAGTTATACACCATTCTACAGCATGAATTGGATTTTCCGATGGTGATTATCATCGAGTATTGGATACTGGACTGTACATGCACCTTAAGGCCAATAAATCAGACTAAAAATGTTTCGAATGGGGAATACATCACCTACCAATTGTATTGCAATAAGAAGCACTGTCTTCAGAGTGAATGTACGACCGCATAAGTTGAAAAGCTCCTCCAGGCAGGGCCCAAGAAATTCCATAACTAATGCATTATATTTCTGACCTATTTGGCCATAGTAGAAAACCTTTGGAAAGCCATCTGTAGATATAAATAATATGCAACAATATTAATCATGCAGTATTAAAAATTAGCTTATGACTATATAATAATATAAATATTTAAATACATACACAGTGACGTAGCCAAGATTTTGAAATGGGGGGGGGGGTCGATTGACGGGGGGGGTCTGGGGGTACTTCCCCGGAATTTTTTTTAAAAATAGAGGCCGTAATACAGTCTTTTTTAGCTCTCCTGATGGCATTGAAAATTAACACCAACATCAGTGCTTTGTCTTATTTTACGTTTAATTTTATGGAAAATTATATAAAATTTAGGACCGGAAGGGGGGGTCCGGACCCCCAGGACCCCCACCTGGCTACGTCACTGACATACAACGATTCAACCTATATTTAACAAACTTCCAAACAGATGAATCCTTTCTCTCATTTTATCTGTTCTTTTAGTTCAACTGTTTTTTGTTTTTTGTTCTTTTGCTTTTTCTTTCCTTTCACCTTTTTCTTTTTCTCATTCTCCTTCTCTTTTTTCTTCTTTATCACCTTCTCCTTCTCTCTGTTTCTCCGTTTTCTTCTTTTTCTTCTTCTCCTTCTCATTGTTTCTCCATTTCCTTCTCTTTCTTCTTTTTCTTTTTCTCCTTCTTCTTCTCTTTTTTCCTTCTTCTTTTCTTTTTCTCCTTCTCCTTCTCTTTTTTCTCCTTTTTCTTCTTCTCTCCCTTTTTCCCCCTTCTCCTCTTTTTATACTTTTCTTCTTCTCTCTCCCCTTTTTCTCCTTTTCCTTCTCTTTTTTCTCCTTTTTCTTCTTCTCTCTCCCCTTTTTCTCCTTCACCTTCTCTCTGTTTCTCCATTTTCTTCTTTTCTCCGTTTCTTCCCTTTCTTCTTTTTTCTTTTTCTTTTTCTCCTTCTTCTTCTCTTTTTCTCCTTCTCCTTCTCTTTCTTCTTCTCTCTCCCCTTATTCTTCTTCATTTTTCCCTTCATTATTTTTCCTCTCCTTCTTCAATTCTTTATTTTCCAGTGTTATAGTTTCATCGACAGTTAACACTCAGTAGCTGTTTATTATATAGGAGGATAAATTATTATTTTAATCAATAGTCTGTGGATTGTGTGCTCTCAAGCATTGCACAAGGCTTCTGATTATTATTTAAAGTTTTTCTCTTATTAGTATCAACTGTTGAAGTTATATCTTTTGTTATATTATATTTTTCATTAAAAAGAACAAAATAAATGATTCTCTTTAATCAATTTGGTGAAAATTTGTGCTTTATTTCTCATTTTTCTTGGCAAAACTTCAAGTATTAATATTGATCATTATAATTATGTTGTGTATCTATATAATAAGAGAGATTCAGATAGCTTTATTTTAGTAAAAGTACAATTTATATGTCTAATGACTATAACCTTACAATGAATGATATCACCTAGATTGATCGAAAAGATAGATAAAAATAAATGCCAATACAATACGTTTGCACTGTTACTATTACACTGTTTTGCAAGTTTGATTAATAAGAATGTTGCATAATAAATGAATATTGTAATGTTCAGGTGATGCATTTACACAAAAAGGCGGAGTTAGGGCAGAATCACACAACCCATCATTGAAATCTGTGATGTTTTCCATGACGAAATACTTACTCTACTAGAATTAGTTTATGTGGAAATAAAGAATAAATTTTGCTAAGATGCTTCACAGAAAAGCAAAGTTGTGCAACAAAAAAAAAAAAAAAAACGAAAGCAAATTCAATCTATGATTGTAAACAAATTACAATAATTGTGACAATGAACATAAGAGATAGCATTATATAGAAGAAAATAATATAATAAGTAATAATATAAAGAAGTGAATAATAGTATAATAATGTAATCATTAAAAGAAAAGAAAAAATAAGTTAAATGTTTTTGGTTTTTGGTTGAGATAAATTAGTAGAGTAATGTACAACTATATACAAATAATTAAGTAAAGCATAACAATTTAACTAGAAACAATTTAGAATCAAAAGTAAGAATGAATAATTTGGGGTGGGGCATTATTTATTAAACCATTATTTTGGTTTATATCAAAATAATGAAAGGAAATCACCACGTACAGTAATTGGATTGATGTGAAACGCTTATGCATAAAAAATAAGCCCAATGATGTAGGCAACAAATTTTAAACAACATGTCATAGAACAAAAATTCATAAAAAACAGGTTGATTCAAGTGTCATCATCCAGCAGGTGCACATACAAGGGAAAGAGAGAGAGAGAGAGAGTGAGAGAGAGAAGAGAGAGAGAGAGAGAGAGTCAGTCATGTGGATTTCACAAAATCTGGAACACGAAATTTGGCACAATGCTGAAACTCAATTCAGTGCACATCGAAGCCCGAATCTGATTCTTTTACATTTTTCAAAATAAATGTTCAAAGTCACTTATGGACACTATTACTATTTTAAAATGTGTTTAGATACAGTAAGCTCATAGAAAGGTTGATACATCACTATGATGCAAATAAGTCCCAAGTCAATGCAACAAATTTGCTCCGTATCAATATTGCAGCTCCAAATTCCCTTTTTGGAATTGTATTGGCATTGGGGACTGGAATCCATTTATCACATGTTCAATTAAATAATCTACCTCAAATCCCATTGGAAAGCACGCATAAACCACAAGTAATGGAATACAATATCAAATAACATAAAATCAGATAACAATATCATTATTATCAACAAATACAATAGAAATACAACAATTCACTTGCCATGAGCTCCAATCATTCGGTAGAATTTTTGCTCCAGCTGAAGTTGGTGATTTTTAGACTTGATTTGCTCCTGTATAAGAATAAAATAACAAATTCGACTTAAAAATCTCAAAGCTTCAACAAATAAATACTTGGATTTCTTGTTCCATGACGAACTGCGTTGTTAATATTAACTTTTCATGTGAAATTTAACGACTTGAAGATGACGCCTCTGAAGATGGATCTCATAGATTCGAAAGCGCTCGGCCTACAGATTAAGTGAGTTATACTTATTCTTAACAAATATTTGACTGCAAGTCGTTAAATTTCACATGAAAAGTTAATAAATAAATACTGATTAAGTTATTTACAATTTTAATTCCAATCAAATTACTGTAGAACAAATATGTGATGAAGCCGATGGTGCAGGGAGGCGTGGCCCAAGTGGTAAGGGGGGGTGAGATGGCTGACAGCGCATGCGCATTGGCTGTCAATGCTTTCGCTCATTCACTTTGTTTTATCACATATTAATTGTACTATACAAAATTTAAATTGCATACTATGTTAGGAGATAGGTGAAACATCTTATATCAAATAAAATCCTTATAATATTTTTTATTTATTTATTCATTTAACTAACATACAATCAATGTGAATACAACAGGTTATTGCCCAAAACTGCATTTCACAAAATTTCAAAGTAGAAACATTTATATTAAATGTACTTGGAAAATATTTATATTGTTACAAGAGCAAACAAGCAGTTAATCACGCACTTGTTCTATTTATGTAATTCTATTGTTTTCATGGTTGGACATGACTTCGACATCCAATCTGCGTTCTCTTGCTCTTCACATGTCTTTGTCACTCCTAATCTTCAAGTCTGCAACTCTCTCACTCAATTGATCTTCTCGTCAATTCTACATTCTTCTAGAACAATCAAGGTCTAGTCCAAGCCTTCTTGAGAATTCTCGAAGTGTCTGGTGAGCTCCAATTCTTGGAATTATACAACTACAACAGCTATATAAAGGAGTCCACATGAACCAGTTAGTTAGTTTTACAAAAGCTTGCGTGACAGTTATGTTTACAAACCCGTGTGACAGATTGTATTACAGATCTTGTAGAAGAGACAATCCAGTGCCAGTGGAGTAAACAGTGTTTTATTCAGTCTTTAGGCCAGGCGCACGTTGAGATGTCGGTGGCGCAGAGCAGAGCAGAGCAGAGCAGCACAGTTTCTGTGTCCCATGCGTTTACTATGCTCCGCTGTAGGAGCGCAGAAATCACGCGCACGTTGGCGCGCAGGGCAGGGCAGAGCAGGTCAGAGCAGCATTGGTCTGCGTCGCACTTGTGACAGAGACACAGAAACTGCGCCGCTCGTGCACTCGTCACTACGTTATTTTGTTGGTGTACTAAAATCTGTCAATATGGAAGAACAATTGATCGAGTTTTTCTTCAGTTCCCACAGGCCATTGGGCGTTACAGCCCTCTGAGACAATTGAAGGTTTAATCATCTGGTGCACTTCTTCAAACTCTTCTCGACTAAGACGACAAACATTTTTAAACTGTTCTGGTGATAGTTCTTTTTTCATTGCGAATGACCATGCGTATTCCGTTTTTTCAAGTAGTCACTTTTCCCTCGCTTTGTCCCCTCTTGACCTCATGTTTCAATCAAGATGGATGATAGTTTTTTTTTAATCTTATTAATCCACAGTGAAGTAAAAATTTCTTTGTTTGTTATAATATTGAAAAACATTGAATAGGCCTATACGGTAACAAATGTGAATAAGGAGATATTTTGTTTTTTTTAGTTTATTGAGAGTTATATTTTAGTTTGTTGAAAGATATTTTCAATCCAGGGTAAAGTTATTCGGTTAAGCGACTCACCCCTCAGCACAAACTTGGCTTAGAGAGGGGTGAACAATCTTTTTTTTTCTTTCTTAAATCATTTTTAGTTTAATATCCTATATTTAATTTGTCTTGAATATTCTATAATTATATTTTATTTATTTGCTTATTTAAAAAATTAAAGTTTATTTATTTCATTGTATACTTATATATTTTGCACCTTGGAATGTATTTGTGTCATATGAAAATGTATTGTGCATTTTGATTGGTTGAATAAAAAATTATTATTTTTCTTCTTATTATTATTATTATTATTATTATGTACAGCAATAGCAATGAATCGAACTCCGCATCCAAATCTGACTCTGACCAAGAAATCTGAATCAAGAAATCTTGAAAAAATGTTTACAAACACAATACACCTCAAAAAGACATCCACCTGCGTCGCACTGTAGAATGAAACTGCCTCCCAACATGCGCTTTAAACTATGCGACACGTTTCTGCCCTGCTCTGCACTGCCCTGCGCGCCTGTGTCGCACTGCTCAACGTGCGCCCCATCTTAGACAGTGTCAAGTGCAGAGACAAGTGTTTAATGTTTATGCAGCTTACTACTAGTTTAAAGACGTTGTGTTAAGTGGTATTATTTGGGACTGTCAAATAACGAATTGGACTGTGTTTTATAAGTGATTAGTGGCTCTTTTTATCATTTCTTTCTAAATTATTGTACAGTTTATTGGACTCTAGTTTCTTTTATTATTGATCAGCCTGTAATTACTTATTCATTAATTCTTGTAAATAATTACTGAAAATAAGTATTAGCTTGTCATTTATTGATCTGTTTTTATTTATTAATTGAACTTACAATTAATTTGTGTAAATAGACTAATTTGTGTAAATAAAGTGCAAGTGTGAACTTTAGTGTTGCCAGCCTTATTTTAGCTATAAGAACCCGTAACAATATAATGCTGTGGGGCAAACTGAAATTGTTCAAGTAAATTATTATTAAATTATTTAATTGTTAACGTATTTTTTTAATTACAATTAGTTTAATTAAAATTAATTGAGAACTAATTATTTTACTTACAAGTTTGATAGCAACAATTTCGTTGTTATAGATGTTCTTTCCTGAAAAGAGAAAAAAAAATTAAATTATTATTTTATCATTGATGGTTTGTAATATGTGATGTCAAAATATAAATAAAATAAGTTTTTTTTTCATTTTTCATTAACTTTCTTACCTTTTTATTATTACCCATTAATATTATATTATATTAATATGTAATATTTTATTACATTATATTCTATGAACTTTTATTTTGATTTTCAATTTGGTTTTATGTAAAATAATTTATCAGAATAAACGTTGAATTATTCAATACATCTCATATTGTTTGGGATACTAGATCATCTTTGTAATAGAACATTTTCAAGTACCTATTTTGGAATATCCAGTTTCAAATCAACTATATTCCTCTTTGAATACGTCGATTATTTAATGGAATTTGTGCAACTAAAATCAAAGTTTGAAGAGTCAAAACTTGAATGTAAAAGTTCAAATGAAACATCAAACACATTTATCTGATCTACATACAGTAATTGGTAAAATTCTCTACATAACTGCAAAACCCAAATAAAATTAATAAATAATAAATTATTTGACAGTAATGGCAATTTGTCAACTGTCATACGGATATTATTATTGATATAAGTATACAAGCTTATTACTAAGGACAATATTATGAAACTTTCAGGCGAATCTTGTAGCGCAGTTGGTTGGAGCGCTTGTCTGTGATTAGATAAGACGCTGGCTGGCTTAATTCCCTGCAACCTTGAGTTCGAATCTCATTCAGCCATGAATGTTTCTCATCATTCACCCATTCATCTCATCACCCGAGCACAAGTCTCCATATTCATGAGGGCATCATCCGCAATAAAATAATTTAAAAAAAAGTCATAGGCTGTTCCAAGACAGCATTTTAGACCCAAACAGGTGGACAGAAGCCAAGAACCCCAAGTAGTTGAGAAATGTTTTTTCTAAAAGTGCACGTTTTGAGTGCAGAATTAATTTTTGTAATAGAAATGTTTTTTTTTTTTTTTTAGTAGGTACTTAATTTGTTCAATGAAAAACTGTTCCTGCATTCAATACAAAACTTACACAAAATTATTCTTGATGTACACGATTTTAATACAAGATGTTGAGGAGATTATCACTTATAGAGTCACAATAGTAGCTCATTCGCAAAAAAAAACTTGTTATATTTGTAGGAAACTCTACAACAAGCTACCACAGCTTTTAAATTCTTGAGAATACAGAAATATTTTTAAAGCAATTGAAAAAAAATATAGTTGATAAAGCTTTTTATAGTGTGCAAGAGTTCCTTTCACATCAAAATTAAGCCTCACCTCAACTTATTGATATAGTAATTAACTAGAATAGAATTGACATGGCGTACTAGTGTATAAGATGGGTATTATTGTATGTATATAATTGTAGATCAGACTTGTCTTATAATCCTTAACCGGTGTCTACAAGATGTAATTTACAGAGAAGTACTCAACATTTTTTTAAAACTTTTTTCTACAAAAATTGATACTTTTTACAGGCAGTAATTAATCACATCATTCAGTATAAAAGCGATTTACTTTTTACTATGAAAGTGTTTTGTTATTTGAGCGATGATAGCTATTTAGCCAACAGAGTCAACAAGTTCCATGTTCAGCTGAGCATGAAATTATATAAATTAGTAAAATAATTCTTTATAAATTGATTAATGTGAATAAATCATATTATTATATGGTTTGAAGAGTAAATTTACTTTTAGAATGATAAAAAATGCAATATAAGGCTTGTTTTAGGTTATGTTGAGCTATAACAAGATGGCGCATGTACATGTTAAGTTCACAGAACGGGCGAAATAAATAATTAACAGACATAATTACTATCCTATTAACAATAAGAATACAGGCCTGTGTTTATAATATTGACTTTCTCTTATTTTGTTGAGACAAAATACTTGATGAGCAATCTAATATAAAAACTGACACTGTATTTCTATTTATATAATAGAAATACATACAGTGTCAGTTTTGATATTAGAATGACTTAAAGTCTACATACAGCTCTTACCCCCGGTTGCACAAACGTCCTATCATTATGATGGTTCATCATTTGTTCCACTTCTATACCAAGCTACTACTGTATGTGAAAGCATATAATTATACCTATATACATGCTAGCATTTTTATGATTCAATATATCTTGAATGGTGGATAGGGTTGCCATATGGTAATCACCAAAAAAGAGGAGATTTTGCGATGTGTTGTAAATCAGATGATGACAGGAGGGAAGAGGGGTTTGCCATTGGCAGATAGGGACATCCCTCTATGAAAATTAAATGAATAAAAACCAATTTTTTTCAAAAATTTAATTGGCCTCTTTAATAGATATTGCTAGTTGGAAAATTACAAACTTACAGAAAATTGACCTATTTTTAATTAAGAAGACAAGTCAAAATTTGAATAGGCCTGTTTAATAGGGGATTCTTATAAAACACTTCAAAAAGAGGAGATTTCTTATTTTCCTGTGAAATTCCCCCAGAGCCTCATTTTTGGCCTCAAAATCCAGAGATCTCTGGGGAAATCCAGAGATATGGTAACCCTAATAGTGGAGCTCATACCTAGTATAAAATGCATCAAAGTTACCATGCACATGCGCCATCTTGTTATAACTCAACATAACCTAAAAGAAGCCTTATTTTAATGAAAAATAGTAGTCACAAATAAAATTCATGTATTTTATAATATTCTAAAAGCTAATTTACTCTCTAAACCATACAATAATATTATACAGAAGCTTGGTATAAAAGTGTTACAAATGATGAACAGTCATAGGCCCTAATAAGATGTATGTGCAAACGAGGTTAAACGTGTGTCTATACTATTTGCAGTCTCACCCATACGAACTTCTCCGAAATTTCCCTTGCCGATCTTGCGTCCCACCTTGAAGTTGGGCCCCACCATCATCAAATTGCTACTAGACTCATTCAGCAGCGCCCTGTGCCCATCGGACAACCCTGAATTTCGTCTATTCTCAGCTTCTTCCTGTACCGTACACAAATCAAAATATTAATCAAATTTATTTTTCACCCAATACACACAAAAATAACTTAGTCACAATGAGAATCAATAGATTATCCCCCGATTGCACAAATGTCCTACCAATGTTCAAATGTGTGGTGGGGGTGTCCTCCCCCGGAAAATACCTATCTAAAACAGAATTTTGAGCGTTTCTATGCATAAATACTCCCACATTATATCAACCCATAGATTTGTATTAACCGACCCAAAAAAAAGTATTAGCTTTAACCCAAGAATAGAATAGAAAAACCATATACCATTCATTTAAACCCTGTGTACCAGTATTATAACCAACATTATGGATCAAATTCTATTTAGTGTTTGACTCATCACTAATGGGGATGTGACCGTACCCGAGGACCCCCTTGGCTACACTCCTGACACCAGTATCAAAAAAATCGCCGATTATCCGAGGGTGAATGACACTCATGACAGGTTTAGTAGAAGTTAACGAATTTCTTCAAATAATGGAAAAAATGTAGCTGATAAGGAACCTCTGTGTCACACTCACTGCTCCTGCACAACGTAAGACTAAATTTCTCTCCTCAACACAATCTCACCATGTGGGTGTTACTAGTCGCCTGTTATCACCCTAAACAATAATAATTTTTTTTATTTAAAAAAAAAAACATTCAATGCTTTTTAAAGCCTTATTTTTTCGGAGGATGAAGACCACATAGGTCTGTGCTTGGGTGATGAATATTGGATGATGGTGATTGATGAGTTGGACCTACAGTTTTAGGTGGGTTCCGAACCACCGGGAAATTTTTTTTTATTTTTTTTGTAGATTACGTCTTGGAGACTCCATTTAAGGAGTATAAGACAAGTCAGTTGATTTTACAGCAGAGAACAGAGTGTTTCTCGCTAACCAATCAAATCGGTCACCCTTATAAAGAGCGCCCAGGAGTTTCGCAGCTTATCTATTGGGCTTGCTTTTTGTCAACCGCCTTTGGGCTGTCACCCGGGGCGGTCCGCCACCCCCGCTCCACCTCTTGATCGATCTAAAAACTTCTCCCTTCTAAAAACTGCTTAATCTTCCACTGACTTTGATAGAGAATAACGTGTAAGTCGAAACTACTTCAAGTAAGAAAAGTAAATACGTATGGCTCTTATTGGTGGGGAGACCCTTACGGATAGTTCCACCTCGCCGCTTGAGCCATGTTATTGGAAACATCATAGTGGACCTACAATTTTAGATGGGTTCCGAACCATCGGGAAGTGATTTTACAGCAGAGGAGAGTCTTTTCCATTAATATTTTCTTTGTAATCCATTGTTCTGTCTATTGTCCATTGCACCATAAAAAATCAAGTCACTTAAACAACCAATCAATATGGTATCGCTCTTCACTCATTGACACTTATCACTCTGGGATACACTTTAATACTCACTTGACACTCCTATTTTCTACATCATAATGTGTTTCTCATTTTTTATTGAACAACTCTAACCTTCAAAATATTAATAGAAATTTTTTTTTAGCTTAAACTAAATCATTTATTCTCATAAAATAGACTTTTAATTTTGTTCGAATCTCACTTTTCCTCTGTAACATTCTCAACTCCAATGGTAATGAGTTTAAAAGAAATGGAATTCTACATTCTGGGGCTCTTTTACCATAGGCATTGTTATATCCCTGAGTTCTATAGATTCTATGTCTTAATCTGTAATCTATTTCATTCATTTCTCTATATTCATTCTTGAAATAGTTACGTGACAAGTCTGTATATTCAAAACACTTAAATAACCAATCAATATATTTGTATATTTGTATATCTGTATATTTGGCTAGAGCTTCTACTGTCATAATGCCTAATAACTGATGTTCAATACCATTAAAAAGAGTTCTAATTATTCTTTCTATGGTCCTATGCAGTGGCTGTTTTATATTTTATAGTATAGTATCAGTATGGTTATCTACCACAATATCACTATCACCAATACTTCCCGGTGGTTCGAAACCCATCTAAAACTGAAGGTCCAACGCATCATTCACCATCATCCAACTAATTACCCACGCCCAGGTCTCAGACCTTTAATTCACCCCAAGCAAAGAAAATAAATCTTAGTATTCATGTCAATGGTGCATCAGCTGACTCAAGTGGGCCTTGGCCTACTAGCTGTTTACGACCTTTATATTTCATGCATAAATTTTTAAAAATTAAAGGGTGGTGATCAGTCACGCGGTGAGCATAGTGTTCATGTGATCGTGATGTTCAGTCGTGACCGCTCAAGACTGCGTTTGGATGGGCGACCGTGCTTCTATGACTTGAGGAAAAGCATTATTATCACATACCCGATGGTTCGGAGCCCACCTAAAAATGTAGGTTCACCATGTTCTCCACAACATGGCTCAAACGGCGAGGTGGAACTACCTGAGGGTCTCCCCACAAATAAAAGCCATACACTTATTATTATTTTTCAGAAGCAAATGACAAAGTTGTATTATATGTCAAGTTATAGAAATCTCAAGTACTTTTAAAGCATCTGCACACTAAAATTTTAAAGTACTTCTAATTCTACTTAAAAAAGAGTCTACTGTACTATTGAGCTGTCTTATTGGTATCAATTATGTGAGGTTAGTTATTATCAAAAACGATAGTTACTAATAAATTATAAAAACAAAAAATATACACATTGAAAATGACAATTGAAAAAGTGTACATCAATACAGGATGTCTGTATCCGTATCTCATCAACTTACCATTGTTAGGATTTTTATTATTCTGAATTGAAATGCTATTCATTAAAAAGATGTTAGGTACTAAATTTCACTGATAATTTCCAAGATATTTTGTTTTGATGTAGAGGAATAATAATAGCCTAAACAACCTTTACTTATTAAAAGAGCAACAGCTGATGATAGGAGTCATAGATGTAGGCCATCATAATAATAACATGTATTTTCGTCCATGTATTCTTTGGCTAAACCGAAATACGAAAAAAAATAGAAACCAAGCACAGGGATTTAATGTTAGAGGGTGCAACAGGGTTATTAAAAAAGGTGGTGTTCATAGGTATGAATCGAAAAATGTAGAAAAAATCGGAAAAGTAGACCTCACGCCCAAGAATAAGGGTGCTTGCACAGAGTAACATACTCCATGTACTCAATGATAATCACCATCGCAAAATTAAACCCGTCATCATTGATTCAATTCGCGAAGTCTATTTTATGTCTGTTTTCCACTGACAGTCACTCTGTATCACATCAACAAGGCTGTGTTTTCTATTTTCAAGGCAGCTGATTGCTCAAATTGCATTTCAGATGTCTGATGAATTTATAAAACAATATTAGAATTTGTATAATTAATTTTATTATCTCAATAATCACTTTTTATTATACTTAATTGGAATATTGTGAATTATTTGTTTCTCTAGAACGAATATGTAGTTCTTATGAATTATAACTCAATTCATATGAAGGCTCAACCAGATTAATAAGAAGGCCCTTCGGCTATCATGGACTCTTTCTGTCACATATTAGGTATGCTATTGTAGTATGGGGTAATTCATCAAAACAAAACCTTGATAGGGTGTTTAAGATCCAAAATAAAGCTATTATGTGTATAGAAAGAGTAGAATAGATTAGATACATATAGGCCGTTGTTCAAGAGATTTGGTCTCCTCACTGCACCCTGCTTAAACGTGTATGAAGCTACTTTATATGTAAAAACGAATGATATTAGCCAAAATCCTGACGTACTCGATTATAATACAAGAAGCCGAGGAGATTATTACTTGGTGAGTCACAATAGTAGCTTATTCAAACAAAAACCTAGTTATATTGGTAGGAAACTCTACAACAAGCTACCACAGTTTTTGAAGAGTCTTGAAAATATAAAAATATTTGAAAAACAATTGAAAAAATATTTAGTTGATAAAGCTTTTTATAGTGTACAAGAGTTCCTTTCACATCAAAATTAAGCCTCACCCCAACAAATTGATATAGTAATTATGGTAACTAGTGTATAAGAGTATAATTGTTGATCTGACTTGTCTTATACTCCTTAACTGGAGTCTCCAAGACGTAATCTACAAAAAAATCTTTAAATCTGATTCCAAATATTGCACAAGATTGAGAAGCTCATTTTAAAATAATGGCCTATGTTCCCTACTGAAGTAGACCTGAGTGCCCTTCCTTTTTTCTTTTAAATATCCTTTAAATGCAAGCAAATTTTGTAAATCCTACATGTACATCGCTGGACATTCCTTGAAGGAAGATTCATGCAAAATTTCATAGAATTTAAATGCGTTACAGACAGACAAATGCAAAACGGTCGACTTGAAACAGAGACCTCTCTTCGTTCAGTCAAGTTTGATAGAATGGTTTATAATACCTAGCTAATCTATCACCACTTGACGAAGGGGGGGGGGGGGGGTTTCAGGGTCGATCCCAGATTTTTCCTGGGGTAACACCAAACCGAAACAAAGGTTCTCATTCCCCGTAGAAAATACAGTTTTTCAGTGTTAATTAAATCGAATTCATCCATCCTTGTTTCTAATACAAATGAGATCTTAAGCGACGAGAATCTGAGTGATGCATTCATATAAAATGACGAAGTTAGGACAAGAATGTCCCCTCTTGAACACAGCCTCTTGTCTTCACTCACTTACTCTCTTGAGATCAGTAAACGTAAATATAAACTTAAAAAAACCACTTTTAAATGGAAATTAACTCACGTTATGGCGTGACGGCCGTTTCGCTCTGTGGGTCGTCTGACGATGCTCTAGACAACAGAGCGAAACGGCCGTCACGCCATAACGTGAGTTAATTTCCGTTTAAAAGTGGGTTTTTTCAAGTTTATATTACATATTAGTGGAAACAAGATGGATCTGCAACATCGTAAACGTAAAACTTGCAGTCACAGTTAACATTCAATAAAAATCTACATTCGTAATAGTTAAAGGAATAGCTTAATTGAACGAGCGAAGCGAGTTCTTCCTTTTCACTTGAGGCTCGAGGGGTTGTGTGTTTGTATGTTCCACGATAACTTTCGAACGCCTTTATCAATAAACTTCAAATTTGAAACACAGATTCTTGGTATCTTTAGACAGGTCAAGTTCGTTTGCCAATGAAATTGACCCACTCCTTCATCCTTTTTGAGGCGAAACAAAAGGATAGGTTCTCACCCCTTCATTAATATATCTATATATTACTATATTCAGGAAAATAGTTGTTTTCATCATATGGAATTCGCAATAGATTTCAAAATACATTTTGAGTTATCATCAGCTGTAGGTGAATAAATGCGATCAGGCTTTTTATAGGATCTCTATAAGCTAATATCCTAATTTCATTGCCCTGATATATAGATATATAAACAGCTGTTTTTCATGTGGTGAATATATCTTCTCTATAAATTGATACACTAATTCCATTGCCCTGATATATAGGTATATGAGTACAGTAGGTCTTTTTTGTGGAAAATAAATGTGTATCAGAGCAACAATGAAATTGAACTTCAAGTGATAGATGTCTTGTGAATTTTATCTAAATCATTATTTTCAAAACAGCCGTTTTTCGTTACTAACTTCCCCTAAGATAAGCTTCCCAAATGAGTTTCCCTTTCCAAAATCAGTTGTTTGCAAGCGAGTTCTCCAGCCCGTTGGGCTCACTAGTCTAGAGTTCTAGATTATTGAAACTTTAAATGTAGCTTCCTCATAGTGCACGTGAGATCGCTATTGATTTTGGAGTTTGGGGGTCGAATATAAAATAACTATGATATTTAACAAATTTCCACTATAGGCTCTAGGTTAGTTTAGGCTTTTGAAAATCAAAACATTGGCAGCTTTTGCTGTTTACATTTGAAAATCAAAACATTGGAAATACTAACGCTGATGCTTAGCCCAATTATCAACTTAATTTTTAACAGTGCAAGCGTTGACGTTTTTATTTTTGAATATGTTGAAATCTTTTCTTAAATCGTTATTTAAAATCGCCAAACAGAAAATATTGATGAATGAAAATATGAGACCTGTTGTGCATGAAGAAACAAAAATCGTTTTCAAGAATGCCAATGTGATACTTAACCCAACTTTGTTTTTTATAGTGCAAGCGTTGACGTTTTCATTTTTCGATTGTGTTGAAATCTTTTCTTAAATTATTTAAATCGTTGAATTGAAAAAAAAACAGAGAGAGAGTATTGATGCATGATATATTATGAGATCTGTTGAACAAGAAGAAGAAGAAGCAAAACTCTATTTCAAGAACTTTTGATGTGCATCAATTGGGAAACGTATGATGTTCATAGAAACCGAAGCAGTTGAATGGCAATGTTAGTAGAGAGGTTACTATTGTTACGGGTTATAATGGCTAAAATAAGGCTGGCAACACTAAAGTTCACACTTCCACTTTATTTACACAAATAAGTCTATTTACACACACTAATTGTAAGTTCAATTAGTAAATAAAAACAGATCAAAAAATGACAAGCTAATACTTATTTTTTAGTTATTATTTACAAGAATTAATGAATAATTAATTACAGGCTGATCAATAACAAAAGAAACTAGAGTCCAATAAACTGTACAATAATGTAGAAATAAATGATAAAAAGAGCAACTAATCACTTACAAAACACAGTCCAATTCGTTATTTGACAGTCCCAAATAGTATCACTTAACACAACGTCTTTGAACTATTGCACAAACAGTAAACACTTGTCTCTGCACTTGACACTGGAATCAAGCACTGTTTACTCCACTGGCATTGGATTGTCTCTCTCACGAGATCTGTAACACTCAGGTTTGTAAACTAACTGTCACGCAAGCTTTTGTAAGACTCAACTCAATGGTTCACGTGAGCTCCTTTATATACGAGATAGTTGTCATAATTCCAATAACTGGAGGCCATCAGACGCTTCGACTACCATGGAACATAGTAGTATACGACCTCGATTGTTCAGGAAGAATGTAGAATTGACGAGAAGATCAATTGAGTGCAAGGGACGCAAATATAAAGAATAGGAGTGAGAAAGACATCTAACGAGAGAGAACAAGAAGAATCAGATTGCAAGATGCGTCTGTCCATGAAAACAATGGAATGATATAAATAGAACAAGTGCGTGAATAACTGCTTGTTTGCTTTCGTAACACTATGCACCTCGGTTCAATGGTGCATATGCATATCAGCACAATTATTATTGATGATAATAATAATATTTATTATTTAATTCGTGGATACTCAGTTGTATCGGTTTATTGAGTATGGCATGCTCCACTGAGCAAGCACCATTAGAGTGAGAGAGATATACAGAAAAAAAGTAGAGAGGGAGTGATCTATCCCAGCCACCAACATCAAGGATTCAGACTGTCTACTCACAGCGATTGGTGTCTGGGGTTTGAGTAGGAGCTGAGGGGTGGTGGATGGGAGGTTGCTGAGGTTGGTTTGAGTGTTCTCTTTGAGGGGTTGCTAAGGCCTGAGGGTTGAGGTGAGGGGACTTTGAAAATTTTCCCCAAACTCCCGGACCTGAGCAGAGCTTGCAGTGTTCGTTCTGCAGACACGGGAGATCGAAACTGCGTGAGAGGTCGTTGACCTAACGGGGGATGCTGTGGAGGTCGCACGCGTGCATGTCAGAGAGAGAGAGAGAGCGAGTGAGTGTGTGTGTGAGAGAGAGAGAACGAAGGAGAGAGAGTGTGAGAGAGTGGGTGAAAGGGATATAAAACGAAGATTGATTTTTATTCACATGCCATGTCTTTCTGGATAAAAAAATAAATACAAAATATATTAAACAATAAAAAAAGTTTGTGTGTGGATGTTCAACGATTTCTCACACAAAGTTTAAAACTGGGAATGATGGCTTTGGCACGTGCGTGACAACCAACTTTAATAAGTTAGAAACATTTAAAGTGCACCCAACCACTTCAAAAAAAAAAAAAATAGGGATAAAGTGAGAGACACGTGAGGATCAAACTCATTGCAGTTTATTGCAAAGTTCTGACAATATTTCCACTCCCATCTTCCCACATCTTATTAAGCCATTTCATCTCCAAACTTTTTTTAAATAATTAATTTATCCCTTTATAATTTTCTAATAGTCTACATCCATTTTACTTCCTCCACTCCATACTTCATCAACTTCTAGTTCAATAATAATTTACTTCTTCTTATTCCTCCTGTAGCCTGAATATTTCATCTCATTTTTCCAATGGTTCAATGTCAAATTAAATTTCGCATTCTTCTCCTACCCTTCTCCTTCTCTTTTTCCTTCTCCTTCTCCTCATCCTCCTTCTCCATCTCCTTCTCCTCCCCCTTCTCCTTCTCCTTCTCCTCCCCCTTCTCCTTCTCCTTCTCCTTCTCCTACCCCTTCCACTTCTCTTTCTCCTTTTCCTTCTCCTCCTCCTCCCCCTTCTTCTTCTCCTCCTCATCCTCCTTCTCCTACTCCTCCTTCTTCTCCTCCTTCTTCTCCTTCTCCTTCTCCTACTCCTTCTTCTCCTTCTCCTTCTCCTCCTCATCCTCCTTCTCCTTCTCCTCCTTCTCCTTCTCCTTCTCCTTCTCCTTCTCCTCTTCATCTTCCTTCTCCTCCTCATCCTCCTTTTCTTTCTCCTTCTTCTTCTTCTACTTCTTCTTCTTCTTCTTCTCTGAACATAAAATATGGGTCAGACTGTCTGTAACCCACTTTGATAGTAAGATACTACTTGACCTAGTTTCTGGGTAGTCTTTGAGAACAATGGTGTCTGAGTTTTGAAAATGCAAAGTCAGCACTAACTGAATGAATCCGAGTATGGAAAATATAGCAGAACATCACATCAAGGAAGTAAAGA
This sequence comes from Conomelus anceps, assembly GCA_948455865.1. Classification (NCBI taxonomy): domain Eukaryota; kingdom Metazoa; phylum Arthropoda; class Insecta; order Hemiptera; family Delphacidae; genus Conomelus; species Conomelus anceps. Next base: position 150,137,898 of record OX418216.1, read on the forward strand.
TTGACTCTTTCAATCTTTCTTTGACTGAATTTTCTCTTTAGTGTCTCCCTTATTTTCTTTATTGTCTCTTATTTATTTCCTTACTTCCTACTTCGTTTTATCATTATTGAGAACCCTACAGGGTCTTATTAAGATTGTTCCGTTGTCCATCCGTCCGTCTGTGCCCTGGCGCTTGAAAGAAAGATTCTAGACACTTGAAACTTGGTACATAGCTCCCTGAGGCTGTGGTTTCCTAGACGCGTAATAGATGCGCTGCGGTTTAGATACGCTGCGTATCTAAGACGCAGCCGCCTTTCAGTGGTTTCCTAGAATGCGTAGAATATGTGCGTGCTGGTGTCGTGCTGGCTTGAATATCGTTTAATTATAGAAACACAAAAAAACAAACACAAGGCAACATATTATAATTCAAATAACACATTTTATGAGGGCAAATTAATTGCAAATTAATTATAATTATATGAACAACGTAACTAATTCAGTGAAACTCCTATTTTCTTCCATATGACATCCTTCTTCATATTGTTCTTATAATCAGGATGGCTTAACATCCATAATATGTCATTGGAAGAGACAAATTCAATCAATTCTTCATCGTCGTTGTTTGAGAATTTTGCCTTCTGGGCAACATTTCCTTCCAACTCCAATGCACTCGACATGTCTGTTACGCAGTGTATCTCAGATTCGACTGCTCTGAAAGCAGTCAGTGAAAAACGCAGCTACTAGTGCGCACGCATTAGATACGCGCGCACTTGATACGCAGCCTAGGAAACCGCTTATACGAAACTTAAACGAGGAACGAAAAGAAGAAGGAGGATATGAAGAAGGAAAAGGAGAAAAGAAGAAAATTAAGACGAAAGGAGAAGTAGAAGAGAAGGAAAGTGAAAAGGAGGTAGAAGGAGAACTAGGAGAGAAAGATGTTTGGAGGAGGAACGATACGAGTAAGAGAAGGATGAAAGGGAAAGAAGAAGAGCACCGTTCAAATCTTGTAATTCAGCAAATAATTCTTCCACATTCTGACCAATGTAATGGAAATGAAAAATAATCGATTATAAAAATAAATAATAATAATAATAATAATATAAAATTATAAAAATACTGTCATACTATCGTATTTATACATTTTATACTGCAGTTTCTTGAAGAACCGCTGGTCGGAAAATCAAATATTACCACTCATTTTTTAGGAAGTTTTCTTGTCTTTAGAATTGTATCAAATATCGTTTCTCAAAAAATTCCATCTCAATCGAGATAATTAATATATAATTAATAGCCAAAAACTGAAAAAATCCGAGAATTTAATCTATATATGGACTGTACTTTCTCAAGATACTTATTATTATTGTATAATTCATCTGAGTTGCAGCGTGATTTATATTATCTTGTAATTCTTATGTATTTTTATTTTTAGTTTATTTTTTTCTTTTGTATACTGGATTGACTTCTTTTGCTTTTGATTATTAGTTGCAAGTTTCTGTAATTTTTGTTGCTGTTGTTGTTGTTCTGTTCGTATTGTAATTTTGTATCTTGAGAATAAACTTTATTATTATTTATTATTATATATAAAAATGAATGTGTGTATGTATGTTTGTATGTATGTATGTTCCCAGTAAACTCCGAAACCGCTGAACCGATTTGAATGAAATTTTCAGGGACGATGAAGAATAGTCCTGAGATGGTTCCTGTGAAGTTTGGGAGTTCATGATGCCCCCCATTTTTTTCTGGGGGGCAAAACGTAGGCTACTGTACCTCTTAATATTTATGTGTCCTAATTGAACTCAGAATCCGCTGAACCGATTTCAATGAAATTTTCAGTGACGATGTAGAATAGTTCTGAGATGGTTCCTGTGAAGTTTGGGAGTTCAAAGCCCCCCCATTTTTTTTCTCCGGGGGTTAGGGGGGGCATACTTATACTTTGATATTTTGTATCCTAACCGCTGAAGCGATTTCGATGAAATTTTTTGGCACAATGTAGAATAGTCCCAAGATAGTTTCTGTAAAGTTTGGCAGTTCAAAGCCCCCCATTTTTTTCTCCGGGGGGGAGGGGGCATACTTATACTTTGATATTTTGTGTCCTAACCGCTGAAGCGATTTCGATGAAATTTTCTGGCACAATGTAGAATAGTCCCAAGATAGTTTCTGTGAAGTTTGGCAGTTCAAAGCCCCCCATTTTTTTCTCCGGGGGGGAGGGGGGCATACTTATACTTTGATATTTTGTGTCCTAACCGCTGAAGCGTTTTCGATGAAATTTTGTGGCACAATGTAGAATAGTCCCAAGATAGTTTCTGTAAAGTTTGGCAGTTCAAAGCCCCCCATTTTTTTCTCCGGGGGGGAGGGGGGCATACTTATACTTTGATATTTTGTGTCCTAACCGCTGAAGCGTTTTCGATGAAATTTTGTGGCACAATGTAGAATAGTCCCAAGATAGTTTCTGTAAAGTTTGGCAGTTCAAAGCCCCCCATTTTTTTCTCCGGGGGGGAGGGGGGCATACTTATACTTTGATATTTTGTGTCCTAACCGCTGAAGCGATTTCAATGAAATTTTCTGGCACAATGTAGAATAGTCCCAAGATAGTTTCTGTGAAGTTTGGCAGTTCAAAGCCCCCCATTTTTTTCTCCGGGGGGGAGGGGGGCATACTTATACTTTGATATTTTGTGTCCTAACCGCTGAAGCGTTTTCGATGAAATTTTCTGGCACAATGTAGAATAGTCCCAAGATAGTTCCTGTGAAGTTTGGGAGTTCGAATTCCCCCATTTTTTTCCGCGAGTGGGGGGAGGGGCTGCTTACTTACCCTATGATATTTTTGTGATCTAACTGCTTTTGTTCCCTTTGATATTTTTCTGGTACAATAGTCCCAGATAGTTTCTGAAGTTTGAGAAATCAAAGTGCTCCTCACCCCCTGAGTGATGGGACCGGGGGGGGGGGGGGGGTCAAAGAAGTGAAATTATGAATATTACAATTTGGAAAAAATGATTTTGATGTAGATTTGAGGTGCAATGCAGTATAGTCTTGAGATAGTTCCTGTAAAATTCGGAGTTCAAAGTGCCCCATTGTTTCTGGGTGGTGAGGTGGGGGGGTTGGGAGTCATACTTTTTTAATAATTTTTTTTACTATTCGGTAGATCTTTTTAAGATGAACTAAAATATTGATTTTACATTTTTTAAACATTCAAGCTTAACTTGAACTCATAAATGAAAATTAAATTTTCATTTATAAAACACAGGGGTGCCCACCCCCCCTAAGCCTCATGACGCACCCCCCCCTAAAGTTAGCACCAATCCCCCCTCCCCCCATAAATTAGGCCCCCCCAAAAATGCGAAAAGAGCCCCCTGTATTCTTTCTAAAAATAAAAGAAGATTTATAAAACTATTGAAAAAATTCAAACCCAGTCGATAATATACAAAATGTATAGGATGATAAAATAATAGATGCCTACATGAGAAAATAAAAAAATTAAAATTAACAACACCTATTACTTGGCCCCAAAAGGGAATTGAGAACAGAAAGGAAGAATAGTAAAAATTCATGAAAAGCGGTAGTGAGAGACCACCAAGATTAGTAGCAGATAGATCTGTCTACTAACTTTGGGTGTCCCTAACTTCGCCAATCGCCAGAGCCTTGTCGGCCACAGTCACTGTGGTATCCCACCGTCAGGGGACATCTCAACACTGCCTCCAGTCAAGAGATGAACCAAACCGAGGGCACCCAGGACGTACGTTTCCCAGCCCACACGAGGTGTGGCATCAACACCATTCGAGGACGTAAGGTTGACTTGCCCCCCTTCCGGGAGGGGCCTTGTGGGCCACGCGAGGTGGATACTGCTCCTAACTACAACCCATTAACGGAGGGAAGTAGTGTTGGAGTTGAGAGGCAATCCCTGGGGTACCTCCAGAGATCACCTCTGTCCTGCCAACCAAACAGTATCCCCTGACCACATTTTCTATTAATAAATAATAATTGTTTTAAAAAGAATATATTTTAATATAAATCTCATTTGCTGGGTTTTCTGCAGTACTCCTCTGATACAACAAATAGACATCATAAGCTATTCTACAAACTGACACCGTAGCAACACAATAGAACCAGTACCGCAAACAATACCCCCCTCCAGCAAACAATACCCCCCTCCAGCGAACAATAACCCCCTCCCTAAACACCAAAAAGAGAACATCATCAAAATACACCAGAAGAGCAGAACTTCAGATGTAATTCAAGATGGACAAAAAGAGCCTCTCAAAATTCTCCATCGGTTTGTACAGCAGAGAACCCAGTATAAGATTTTATAAATGAAATTCATACAAAAGAGAAAATAATTTTGAATAAATCATAACATTTAAAAAACAATGTTTCCTATCTATATAACAATAAAATATTATTAAAAGTGGAAATTAAATTAAATGTTGATCATTCAATATAATATACTAAGAAAGATGGAGAAGCCCGTAGCCTAGACCTCCCACCTTTCTCGCTTCTTCCTTCTTCTGCCCTTTTCATCCTGTATTTTTATTTATTATTATTTGAATTTTTTAAAGATTAAGCCTTGAAAACTCCACACATGGAGTACAAGACAAGTCAATACCAACAGTATTCTCACATTACATTAGTCACCATCGATAAAATTACAGCAGTTGAAACTTGAAATTATACTTAAATTATAAATCATTATCAACTAGATATATCTTCAATTGTTTGAAGTGGGAGCTGACATTTTTTAAAAATGATTGATACAAAGTGTCTGGTAAAATCAATGACAAGAAATACACAATAAAACAAATAAACGAAGTAACAGAGAACTGCATGCCCTACCTAGTAGTGGATTGTACAAACTGTGTTTCAAAATCATGCCTTGAAGTATTAAGACTAGTCAATACAAACAGTATTCACAAATTACAATAGCCACAATCGATAAAATTACAAAAGTTGAGACTTGAAATAATCTGAAAAGGTCACTTGTACTCTATAGAAACTTTATCAACTATATATATTTTCATTGTTTGAATTTAAATAGAAAATGATTTTTTTGCTATTATTAATACATAACGTTTTTTAAATCAATGCCTTGAAAAACACAATATAACAAAGAATTGTAACAACATAAATGCATGCCCAATTACAAGTACAATATAAAAAGTTGCTAAAAAATATTTTTTTAATTCCCGACATACTTAGAAAAACGTTCCGGTATAACCCTGAAATCTGCGTTCCAGAATTTGTGCATAATTCCTTCCCCATCAGTAGAAAAGCAAAAAACAATTATTATTTCAACATTAAACAAAAATTATTGCATTTCAATTCTGATTAAAAGGTTTATAATACCAACGAACTACTGAAACTGTGTATTGGTAGCCTAATCATGTTTACAGAAATTTTCATCAAATTTCCTGCATCAATATGAAAACAATATAATCTTTTGAAGAATATTATTCTATCATTTTCAACAATAATATTTTTTCAAGTAACTGTCCAGCTAGCAGTTTGTCTGGATCATCAAATACCAAGCTTCAAACAAAAATTCTGTTCAGGTAAGCTACCGGTACTACTATATATCTTATCAGTTTTAGTTTTGGAGTTTCCATCCTCTTTGATAGCAATTAGATGAACACTTCTGCTGGCAAACTAGCCTAGAAAACAATCAGAGATAAAAGAAATTTTCAAAGCATAAAGTCCACTAAATAGTTTTAAAACAACATAATTTAATTTTTAATTCAAATAATCAAGAATAGTTTAGAATTGGATAGCATTTAAAAAAGCTAAGTCGGATTGGCTGGATTTATTATCTGATTTATTGATGGAGATTCAGAATCATCACTCATGGAAACATTCAATTATTACTGCGTTGAGATATCTGGACAAATCTCAAAATGCAATGCTTGAAACTCAGCACTGGATTAGATATTTGAATTGCTCTGAAACCGAATCTGTTTAGCTATGAAGGCTATTGTGATTTCTTCAGTTATTTAGAATAGATTCTACAAGAAAAGGAAAACAGTTAATTACCTAGTAGATGAAGCTTAAAAAAAGACTGTAGCACGAATGGAGTTGAATCTGTTTGAGAAGAATACCCGAGAAGAAGTGGTGATGACAACAACACAGTGTGGCTGAAACAGACTTGAGCAAGAGTGATTAAATGGGGAAAATTCCTTATTTAACAATAGATAGTATCACATATTTGCACTCCTACCATCTGCAGGCAAGCGCCAATAATCTATCAATAAATAGTATCAAATTTTTTGCACCCCTACATCAGTAGGCAAGCGCCAATAATCTATCAATGAATGATTTCAAATATTTTTGCACCCCTACATCTGTAGGCAAGCGCCAGTAATCTATCAATAAATAGTATCACATATTTTCATTTCCTAGCAAGTATAGGACAGCACCCTTAAACTAACCTTGAATTATTGCTTCCATGCTTGAATGTACCCAAGTGAACTCTATTCTCAGTGTGGTAGAGCTTATGACATTTTCACTGCCAAAGCATTGCCAGAGAGAATGGCATAAACTCTAAGCACAAAGCCAGTAGCTGAAGCTAAAGTGAGAGCCACTTCCCCAAATTTTGAATAATCAATGTCTAATCTAATTTCTTATCACATTCACCATACATGAATAGGCAACAGCCAATAATCTATCAATAAATATGGTATCACATATTTTTGCACTCCTACCATCTGTAGGCAAGCGCTAATAATCATTAAATAAACAGTATAATATATTATTTTGCACTCCTACATCTGTAGGCAAGCGCCAATAATCTATCAATAAATAGTATCAAATATTTTTGCACCCCTATGTCTGTAAGCAAGCGCCAATAATCTATCAATAAATAGTATCAAATATTTTTGCACTCCTACATCTATAGGCAAGCGCCAATAATCTATCAATAAATAGTATCAAATATTTTTGCACCCCTATGTCTGTAGGTAAGCGCCAATAATCTATCAATAAATAGTATCAAATATTTTTGCACTCCTACATCTGTAGGCAAGCGCCAATAATCTATCAATAAATAGTATCAAATATTTGCACTCCTACATCTGTAGGCAAGCGCAATAATCTATCAATAAATAGTATCAAATACTTTTGCACTCCTACATCTGTAGGCAAGCGCCAATAGTCTATCAATAAATAGTATCAAATATTTTTGCACCCCTACGTCTGTAGGCAAGCGCCAATAATATTTCAATAAATAGTATCAAATATTTTTGCACTCCTACATCTGTAGGCAAGCGCCAATAATCTATCAATAAATAGTATCAAATACTTTTGCACTCCTACGTCTGTAGGCAAGCGCCAATAGTCTATCAATAAATAGTATCAAATATTTTTGCACCCCTACATCTGTAGGCAAGCGCCAATAATCTATCAATAAATAGTATCAAATATTTTTGCACTCCTACATCTGTAGGCAAGCGCCAATAATCTATCAATAAATAGTATCAAATATTTTTGCACTCCTACATCTGTAGGCAAGCGCCAATAATCTATCAATAAATAGTATCAAATATTTGCACTCCTACATCTGTAGGCAAGCGCAATAATCTATCAATAAATAGTATCAAATACTTTTGCACTCCTACATCTGTAGGCAAGCGCCAATAGTCTATCAATAAATAGTATCAAATATTTTTGCACCCCTACGTCTGTAGGCAAGCGCCAATAATATTTCAATAAATAGTATCAAATATTTTTGCACTCCTACATCTGTAGGCAAGCGCCAATAATCTATCAATAAATAGTATCAAATACTTTTGCACTCCTACGTCTGTAGGCAAGCGCCAATAGTCTATCAATAAATAGTATCAAATATTTTTGCACCCCTACATCTGTAGGCAAGCGCCAATAATCTATCAATAAATAGTATCAAATATTTTTGCACTCCTACATCTGTAGGCAAGCGCCAATAATCTATCAATAAATAGTATCAAATATTTTTGCACTCCTACATCTGTAGGCAAGCGCCAATAATCTATCAATAAATAGTTTCAAATATTTGCATTCCTACCATCTGTAGGCAAGCGCCTCTAAGCAATTGATAAATAGTATCACATATTTCCACTTCCTAGCATGTGTATAAGAGCCCCAGAAAATGTTTTGATTCTTTCAAATCATGATTTGTACTTTTGAAACTGGTATATAAATACCATATAAACTAGTTATATATTTGTTGATTTAGTGCAATTTTATTTTATATTATTCAGATGTATTTTTTATATTTTTATGTTTCTATTTTTGTTGAGGAGGATATATAAATGATTCGATTTAGTGAACTCTATTCTCAGTGTGTTGGAGCTTATGGCATTTTGACTGGCAACAGTAAATATGGCATAAGCTCTAAGCACAAAGCCAGTAGCCGAAGCTAAAGTGAGAGCCACTCCCACAATTTTTGCATAATCAATGTCTAATCTAATCTCTTATCACAATTACCAAACATAAAGGTGCTAACACCTGCACTCAACATATGTCGGAGACATCATTACTCCAGGGTTTTCACCTGGCAACCGGCATCTCTTGATCACAGGGTAACACAGTCCATGCACAATGAATGTGACATGAGAATCCTGACAGGGATCTAACAGCAAATCCCTATTTACATTTGTTAGCCTTATATCAACCCACCAGCTGCAATGAAATGTACCACACCATAATAAAATGGTTGTGACGACTGAGCAGTGCACCCTGTTCTCCTTGTGGAACTAACAAGTAGTCACAAGGCCTTAGCGAGGAGAGAGACTCTCGAAGCATCCGTGAGAGCCACTGAACCCAGCCAAAAAACCATCAAGCGCGATAAGATTATGTCATGGCACAAATCAAGAGCCCGGATAGAAAGTGTGATACATGATTAACAACTGCAAATGCCCTACAACCCAACAAATCTCCATTCACGATTGTTAGCCTCATAACACATCCCACCAGCTACAATAAACAGTACCACTCCATCATAAGACGGACGTATAGCAGCGTTATCTGACAACTGCGGTCATGAACTCTACAAGAGAGACATGGACTCTCAGATGCAGACCCTGCCATCGAAGCCACAAATATGACTTTGTGGCACAATCCAAGAGCATGGTTGAAGAGTGTGGTACTTGACTAACAACTGTAAACCTCCTAGCATATGCAGGAGAATGGTGGGAAACTTCTAACCTAACTGACTATAAAAGCAAGATACATAATACCAAATCTCCAGTTTCACGTCCTGGCCAGTTTGTACTCCACCATCTTGACCTACTGAAGAGGTTACCGTGAAGTTGAGTCTTTTCATATCTCCTTCTTGAAGTAGGTTGAACTGATCAGTCATCCTGTTGAAAAAAAAAAATAGTTCAGTTAAGCTATTACAAATTTGGAGGTGTGTTGATTGCTTCAATTATATCAAAATATGTGGTGGTGTTACATTGATAAAAGTTTGTAAAGTTGATTGGAAATTGATATGTGCTGGCAATATTCAATTGACTATAGAATGTGTTTGAAGTGATGATGTTGATTAAGATCAAGTATCTTGAGCATTAAACAATGTGTCCTAATATACGCTAAAAGTGGGAAACGACTGCTGGGGAAGTCATTGTGTGAATTTGTATCTGGTGACAGCAGCATTATCTTCAAAGATATTAGAACGTTGCATCATAGTTTACGAGAGCAGAAAACTGCCGGAAAAAGAGTTCCTTCCATTTCAATGGAATCCAGTGACGATGTCAATGCTATAACCATGGACTACTCCGCGACTTCAGCATCAACGCCATTGATTCTCCAGTCTCAGACGACTTCGAGTGCCAGGTCAATTTTAAACATTAATCTTAGAGTACCCAATACTTCCAATAATATAGTCAATGCTCCCATTCAAATGTCTTGTCCCTGTCCAAGTATCTCAACAAATGAGAGCAGCCAAAGCCCCAGACATTTATTTTCAATCTCCCGAAATTCCTCCTCTAAATCACTTGACATCCACAACCGCACCCTAGAAGACAATAGTTTTTTAGACGTATTTCCTCACTTCAACCGATCCATATAAAGAGAAACTCACAGATCAGAATATTACATCAAAATATTAGGCACCTTTCGTCAGCCATAGATTCTTTGGAAATTACCTTGGAAGAAATAGAACCCGACATAGTCGTTCTAACGGAGCACAAGGTATTCAGTCATGAGTTACCTCATATAAATATTTTAAATTATGATCTAATGTCTTCCTACACCAGAAATAACTTCCAAGGTGGCGGTGTAATGATACTCACTAAGAAGAGCCTATTAAATGTTAAATCTGCTCAAATCGTAAAGGTTTCTGAGCTTATAGAGGACAAAGTATTTGAAGTGTGTATGGTGGAAGTTGCACAAAGTAAGAAAAGGATACTGATATTGGGACTGTATAGGTCGCCCATTGCTGCTAACGAGATTAATTTTTTAAATCGGCTAAATCTGTTGCTAGATATTTTGAGTCATAGGTATAAGGATGTGATTATAGTTGGCGATTTCAACATTGATATGACTAGACAAACTCGTACCAGCAGGGAGGTTAGTAATATACTTACAGCATATGACTTTCATTATATGGTTGACTTCCCCACCCGAATAACGGAAACTACAGAGTCGGTTATTGATAATGTTTTTACTAACATTGACAGCTCAATTACAACAATTACTGGAATAAACACTCAATTATCAGACCATGACGCACAGTTAGTTGAAATAGAAATGGAAAGTTTTGAAAATGAATATGGAAAGGATGACAAATTTATTTTTGAATATTCAAGACATTTCAGTGACGAGAATTTTGAAAAGTTTAATTTAGCTCTAAAAAATGAATCTTGGTTGGATGTATATAACTCAGACGTGACGTGCAAATATAAGATATTCAACGATATTTTTCTGTATTATTTTAACATTTATTTTCCAAGGACTCTGGTTAAGAAAAATATTAACAAGAAATCATGGATAACGACAGAGTTAAAGATGAATAAAAGAGAGCTCATAAATCAGACTAATAAAGCAAGGTTAATTAAGAATAGAAATATGCAAGTCAATCTCAAAAATAAATGTAGGGAATTCAAGGCAAAACTAGTTCAAAGCAAAAAACTATTTTATGACAACAAAATAAAAAACTCTAAGAATGTAATAAAAGAAACCTGGAACATTATAAACGGAGAGGTTGGAAGTAAAAATAAATCTTTTGAAAACATTAGTATAAACCATAAAGGTCAGAACTGTTCTAATCCCAAAAAAATAAGTGAGCTTTTCCTGGATCAATTTACACAACGGGAAAAAAATACGGGACTTTTGCAAGATTCAACGCAGGAAGAGGACTTAAGCGATCACCAATTTAAATTTAAATGTAAAGCAATAGAATATGAGGCACTTGATAAAATTATTTCCAAATTAAAAAATAAATATAGCGCTGGATATGATGAAATTCCAATTGCCATAATAAAAAAAGCAAAGAATGTCTTATTGAAACCACTTCTGCACTTAATAAATTCTTCATTGATAACCGGTATATTTCCTGAGCAACTGAAAATATCTAAAATTATCCCAGTTCATAAAAAGAATAGTAAATATGATCTAGTTAATTACCGCCCAATTGCCTTATTACCTGCTATTTCCAAAATTTATGAACGTGCCATGTCGGACCAATTGTTGCAGTACCTAGAACAAAATGGAATACTCGATTCTTTTCAGCACGGTTTTAGGAAGGGAAAATCGGTGAAGACGGCAGCTACAAAATTCATTGAGTCGGTTATTGATGCTATAGATAACTCAGAAAAAACCTTAGGAATTTTTTTAGACCTCTCTCAGGCGTTTGATAGTATATCACATGAGATCCTGCTTAGGCGCCTGAAAAGTATAGGAGTGAGAGATATAGCTTACAGATGGTTTGAATCTTATCTTCTAAACAGACGTTTTTTTGTGCAAATAACCCATCTAAATAAAAAAAGATTCAAAAATACCTATAATTCGGAAATGAGGTCAAGTAAATTTGGAGTGCCCCAAGGTTCAATATTAGGCCCAATCCTCTTTATTTGTTATCTAAAAGGTTTGCCACAGCTTGATGGTAACAGCGAACTGGTTTTGTATGCAGATGACGCAAATTTGAAAATATCTGCAAAATCTCAGGAGGAAATCGAAAAGCAGTCAGAAATTAATCTCTTGGCCTTATCAAAACATTTTAAAGGAAATAATTTGGACATAAATACAACTAAAACAATCTTCTTGACATTTACAACAAAGCAAAGGAAACCATTTAACCCCATAATTAAGTTGAATAAAGAAATTTTATCACAGTCCAGCTCTACTAAATTTTTAGGCTTAGCCATAGATCAACATCTGAATTGGTCAGAACATGTTACAATGGTCTTATCAAAAATAGCAAGTGGTGTTTATGCTCTTAGAAAAATGTATTTTATATGTAATTCAGTTACGCTAAAAACTATATATTTCGCATACATCCACTCAATCATTTATTTTGGTATTAGTTTATATGGTGCGACCTCCAACAAAAATATGGACTCAATTTTAAGAATCCAAAAAAGAGCTATAAGAATAATTTTACATTTGGATTACAGGGAGTCGGTCAGGGAGCATTTTGCTGCCCTGAAAATAATGACGGTGTACAGTCTATATATTTTTGATACTATCCTATGTGCTAAGGAGAACCTCGACAGTATTTTAGAGCGAGGGCACAGCCATAGGTATCAAACTAGAGGTAAAAACCATCTGCACTTACATAGACATGATCTAGAGTTTTATAAAAAAAAGCCTACGTACATTGGTGCCAAATTTCATAATTATTTGCCCCCAGAAATTAAAACAGAGACAAATTTAGTCAAATTTAAAACCTTGTTGAGAGACTTTTTGACAAGAAGAGCTCTCTATAGTATTGAAGAGCTCTATACATAAGGCTCTTTCCAATAATTCATAACCTTGCATATATTCAACAATCCATTATTCAATAACCACTTTAAAAAAAAAAAATCTATATAAGCTATAATATTATTTGATATTAACTGTAATATTGTATTTAGTTTAGGAACCTAGTTTTAGGAACAATGTGTAAACATTATGACACTATTCAATGTATTGATATATGTTGTATGAATAAAGAATTTATGAAATGAAATGAAATGAAATACTGATACTGCATCATATGTTTTGCTGGATATAGTTGAAAACTCAGAAATACTTGTTCTTAAAAATGGAAAGCCATACAAAATAAACCAGTATCAATACGGCTCCAACAATAATTATATTGAAATTTTGATAGGGTAAAACAGCCACTTCATTCATCAAGTATATCAATGAACAATCTCTGCCCTTGAGAATAATGTTGGAGGATACTTGGAATGAATTAAAATTTCCTATTCAATCCCAATAAGACTATCATTAGTATATATTAGAATTAATTGGTGATCCAATGGAATTGAATTTGGAATGAGTCATTTCGATTCACTGGCATGATCAATTTAATATATGGTTCATGCCTGGTTTCTTAGTCGTTTAGAAAATCATTCAAAAGCTATTGATTCATTAGAGGCCCTAAGGCTTGTTTCACACATACCCAGCAGTTAGGTAACCATTATTGTTTATCCGGTATGATTACATAGTCCCATATAATGCAATGTTCGTACAGCTGGGCAAACAACACCAGTTACCCGACTGCCGGGTGTGTGTGAAACAAGCCTTAGGGCCGCTAATGAATCAATAGCTACTGAATAATTTACTAAACGACTGAGAAACCAAACTTGAAAAAATATTTTACAAACTAGCTTCAAGTTAATAATCTTGCTAACTATATTCAGCAATGCCTGAAACGACGTCAAATAGTGGAACCCAATTTTATAATATCCTAAAAATAATTGTGAAATAATCAAAGAAATTGGTCAATTTGGGTTGCAGCAACATAATTTTGAGAAAATGTTGGATTAGTACAGTAGGCCTATCTATAGTCACTGAACATGTCAAATTGCAAGTGGGATGTGTATATATTTGAGTAGTGAGTAAGTGGAGTTTGAGCAGAAGGACAGAGATTAAAGATAATAATTAAATGAGACTGAAAAACATTTTCTCATTGAAAAGAATATGGATTAATTATCTATAAGGATTGGAATAGTTTGAATCAATTATTGGTAGATCATGGTTCAAATCAGTACGGTAGCTGCTGGCTTGTAAGAAACATTTCTTGAAATCATAAAATTAAATTAGCCCAGTATGCATACAAGTTCTAATAAGAGGTTTATCAATATAGTTACTAGTTACTTAGATGATCATCATGATATAAAAGCTCATTGAAATTCCACTAAGAGGCTACTAGTGTGATAACTAATTTTAATTTGATTATATAATATCACTATCGATTTATAATAATTATAATGTAGGCGACGACCAGTTCTGAACTTATTTTTCAAACAATGAATTATTTCTTTTTTCAGTCAAAAACAATTTAAATTCTCTGCTTTTGATTTTTGAAGGACATTTCAATTGATGGATAGTTTTAAGATTGACTTTTGAAGCACACTGTCTGGAAAATAATGTCCAAGGGAAAATAGAAGCAATAATAAAAATAAATTCATGAGAAATTTGAAATCAAGCAGCATTGGTAGATTAAAACTAACAAAATGAGAAAATGCATGTTCACTGAGAATGTCCCAATAAAATTTATAAATTCTAATGATCTATAAAATAAATTGGTACCGTATTCAAGGTCAATGTATAATAATGAATAGCGAGAAGTCTACCTAAAAATGAATAACAATTCTTTATTGGTTTTTATATTAAAAACTGTAGTTATTAAATAGTTTCTTAGCTTGGCTTTGAAATAAGTTAATAAAGGGGAAAACTAGTAGAGTTTACCCTACCCGAGTATTGAAACATAGTTATTGAATTAGAGTTGGTAACTGAAAATGACTAGACAGATTTCAAAGAGTTAGTGATGATGAACTTTTTAGGTTAAATTTTAGCCATTTCATTTTAGTCATTTCTCACTTCAAAATAATGGAGCAAAGCTATGCAATTAAGAAACTATGGTATTTAAGGGTGTCTTAAAATAGACTAAATTGCAAAAATTGATATGAAACTGCTTACCTTGTGAAAGATATCCAGAATTGATTTTCCATTTATTCATCACTAAATCATTTGAGCACTTCAGTATTTAATCAGTAGGCACTGTTTAAATAGCAAATTTAAGGTAACATTCCAGTGATGTGTGTTGAAAAATCTACTGGAGCACAAAACAGCTCTTCTCTCTATCAGTGCTAGACATCAACTGATGAAGGTTTGAGGTTTGATGATGACGTTGAAGAAAATGGAGGCAGTCAGCTGATTATGAAAGCCGGTAACTGGTAGCAATGCCAACTTGATTATCATGTGGTTCTAGTTGGTATTACTGGGACTGTTTTTGTTTACAGGAGACCGAATCAAAGTGGACCCGGTTCATCAGCTGATGTTACCATATTAACGCTCTCAAATCGACAATATTGTCCTAATCGACAATAACTATAATAATTATTGTACTTTTTAAAACTATATATTTTTGGATTTTCAAAATTTTTCTTAGAAAAATAACAGTTTTAGATCAAATAGTATTGTTACTAGTAATACAGTCGTCGCCCTTCCACTTCTTGATTGCCCATTTTGTGCCAAAAGCGTTTTCAAGCCCCCCCCCCAAAAAAAAATTTGTAAAATCAGGTTGAAAAGTAGATTATTGGTTGAGTTTATGGGAGCCTTCTCATTTACTGGTAAATGTTACTGGTGGAGTCTGATTGGTCTATTCAAATTCTTCAACATCTTTGAATTTTAATAGACCAGACGACAGGGAAGTGATAGCCGTGAGCCGAAGCAGGTATCTGTTCAATCAGATAGGGATAAGCTGCGTTCTACTGGGCACTCTTTGTAAGGGTGACCGATTAGATCGGCCAGCAAAAAAAACACTGTTCTCTGCTGTAAAATCACTTCCCGGTGGTTCTGAACCCACCGAAAACTGGTCAAGTGGTAGATTGAACATAACTGTCCAAACTTCGCCACGTCAACAAATAAAAAAGTCATTCTATTCTAAAACTGTAGGTCCAGCTCATCAATCATCATCATCATCATTCAACTCATTACCCACACACAGGTCTCAGACCTATGTGGGCTTCATCCTCCAAAAAATGACACTGGTAACATTTACTGGTTTTGAAATCTTGAAATTTGGTATACATGACGAACTGCGCGTATTACTAATAATAATTACAGTATTTGACTTTATGAATAATTGCACGACTATGAAGTCAAATATTTGAGTAGAAAATTAAAATATTTTACTCACTGAGCACTGCAGTGGCGGCCGGCAATCAAAAATTTTGGTGAAGGACTCTTATATTAAATTATTCTACAGAAATTAAATTATTTTTTAATATTTGGATTTTCTCTTAGTGTTGGAGACACATTTCGACCATTATGCTAGAAATGGGTGATCACATAGGGAGGTCGGCAGGATGGCTGTAGTATATTCGTCATTGAATTGGAAGTAATTTTATTTATGATGTTGAAGATCCATCTTGTTTCCACTAATATGTAATATAAACTTAAAAAAACCACTTTTAAATGGAAATTAACTCACGTTATGGCGTGACGGCCGTTTCGCTCTGTTGTCTAGAGCATCGTCAGACAACCCACAGTACACTGACTTAAGGTATGAGTTTGAGGGTTATGTATGTTGGAATGGTGCTGGGGTGGGGGGATGAGTAGGCGGGAGGTTTGAAATTGGGATTATTTTGTCAAATAGAGTGTGTGAGAAGAAGTTAAGTTGATCATTTTAAATGTTGTCAGGTTCCTGCTTTGCATGTTTGTAAATCTCATATTGTTCTAAAACATTGAGTTTCTGGCTTTTGTGAGTGAAGTGTAGTGTGTCTAAATTAGTGTCAATGTCTGTATAACTGTGGCCTGTTGAAATGATGTGTTCAGCAAAAGTGGAATGTGTGTTTGGGTGTGAGATGGCTCTTGTGTGTTCTTTGAATCTAGTGGTGAATGTCCTGCCAGTTTGTCCTATATAGAACTTGTTGCAGTCATCACATTTCAATTTGTAAATTCCAGATCTGTTGTACTTGTTTTGAGATGTTGTCTGAAAATGCAGGTGTTTTTTGAGTGAATTATTTGTTCTGTAAGCTATTTTATGAGTTTCCTGAATGAAGCTGCTATTTTATGAGTTTTTTTTGTTGAGGTAGGTAAGTGTGATGAATGTATGGGGGTTGTCATTCTGTTTGTTGCTGGTGTGAGTGATTGGTTTTGTTGATATTCTGTGCAGTATAGTTTGTCTATTAGTGTGTGTTTGTAACCATTCTGTTGTGCTATGTATTTTTTAGTATTCAATTCTGTAACGTAGGTGGTAGAAGTAATCACAAACTCATTGTAATTGATGAAATACATTTTATTAAAAGAACGAATAGCGTAAGTAAACTCATTACATCATGAAAATTCAATCGACAATAGAGACATAGTACAGTAGGCGTTGTCTCTCTGGTGTGGCACAGTCTTTCCAACTGCATAAAATAAAACTAAAATTCATGTTGTACAAGGATATATGACACCTCCCCCCGTAATGAAACCTAGGGTGAATACCTTTCAGGAGGTCTTCTGAACCTAACAGGTCTAGCCTGTGGCGTATGGTAAATAGTATCTGTCACAATCGGTAATTTTGTAGAAACTGGCGTTGAATGTAAAACATTCTTGAAAGAATTAGAAAAGAAAGTAGAATCATCAACATCATTGCTTGTAATAGCTTTCGATTGTTAAGAAAGTACTGTTGATTTAGGCACAATTACATCAGTATCATAATGAACATTAGGCATATCAGTTGAAAAATCCTTTAAATTAATTTTACAATCCTTCATTTGATTAGCATGTCTCCTAATAGAAAGATTATCATCAGTAATGATATTGTACATAGAAGAACCAATTTTATCAGCTACAATACCTGTATTCCATTTACCCTTATTATTGTAAATTCGGTACACAACTCTATCATTGATATTGAAACATTTATCTTTAATTGTCTGTTTTTGCATTTCCTTTCTTTGAGTATCTAACACTTTGTCAGTAATATTGGGTAGCATCAAATCTAGTCTAGTTCGAATATTTCTTTTCATGAGTAAATTACATGGACTTTCACCAGTAGTAGCATGTGGTGCTTTTCTGTAGTTCATTAAAAAATTATTTAATTTGAACCGTAAAGTAGAATTTACAATCATACCTTCGCAACATTTAATTAATCCTGACTTCAGTTTGTACAAAACGTTCTGTCTGACCATTGGATGCAGGAAAGAAAGGAGCACTGGTAATATGCTTTATACCATTATTAGTACAAAAGGTTTGAAATTCACTAGAGGTAAACTGAGTACCATTATCTGATACTAGTGTAACTGGTAAACCAAATCTAGCAAAACATTCACGCAAATTTTCAACTGTTTCTTTGCTTGAAAGAGTTTTCATTATGTAAGTTTCAACCCACTTACTGTAACTATCAACAATTATTAACAGCCATAATCCTGGAGAAGGATTAGCAAAATCTATATGTAATCTTTGCCATGGTCCTGAAGGAAATTGCCATGGATGTAAATTCACATTAGACTGTTGTCTAGAATGACGCACACAATGTATACAATTCTTTGTAACAAGCTCAATATCAGAATCAATATTTGGCCAATAGACATAACTTCGTGCAAGGCCTTTCATTTTTACAATTCCTAAGTGTCCTTGGTGTAGTTCCTCAAGTACTTTAGATTGTAAAGATTTTGGAATCATAACTCGTAAGCCTTTCATAATACAACCTTGTTCAACTGAATATTCAGCAATATTGTTTGTATTTTCACCATTTTCAGTACCTAAAATTTGTCGAAGTAATTTACACATATCTGGATCTTTTCTAGTTTCATGAGCTATTTGTTCCCTTGTAACCGGTAAAATATTAATTTGATTCATTTGTACAGTTTGAACCTCATCAATAGTATTGTCATTAACCATTTCCATAGGAAATCTTGAGCAAAAATCAGCATTCATATGTTCAGTGGTCTTACGGTATTGTATGGTGTAATCAAAACCTTGTAAAAATAATGAATAATGTAATAAACGTGTAGCACTGATGGATGGAGTAGCAGCATGAGCATTTAAGATGCTTTGTAATGGTTTGTGGTCAGTCAGTAAAGTAAAATGACGACCAAACAAGTAATTGAAAAATTTCTTAACTCCCCAATAAATTGACAATGCTTCCTTGTCTATCTGGGAATAATTTCGCTCAGCTGCAGTGAGACATCTACTAGCAAAAATTATGGGCCTTTCCACACCTTTTTCATCTAAAGATGAAAGAACCGCACCAATAGCATATTTACTAGCATCAGTAGCAACAATTATAGGTTTAGTGACATCAAAATCCGCAAGAGTAAGTTTTGTTTCAATATCTTTCTTAATTGTTTGAAATGCAGTTTCACACTCTTGTGACCACGAAAAAACAACATTTTTCCTGAGTAAGTTGTATAAAGGTGAGAGAGAATTAGCCATGACCTGTATAAACCTTGAGTAATATGTAACAAACCCTAGAAAAGATTTCAACTCTGATACATTTGTAGGACGTTTTGCATTCTTAACAACTGCAATCTTATCATCAGTTTTATGTATGCAATCTTTGTCAATTTTAAACCCTAAATAAGTAATTTCAGATTTCAGTACTTCACATTTTTCCCATTTAAGTCTAATACCATTTTCACGGCACATACTAAAAAACATATTTTAAAACAAAAAAAGAAACCGACTTCAGTGAAATGATTAAATACTCACGTACTAAAAAGTTTAAAATAAAGTATTTACTTTAAACTGAGAAAATTTTAAATTTCATACAAGTAATCTTTTGAAGTCGGTGCCAAATATTTTATGTAGTTGATAAGAAATTCTATCTAATATCAAAACTAACAATGTATTTTTTTGGAGGATGAAGCCCACATAGGTCTGAGACCTTTGCATGGGTAATGAATTGGATGATGGAGATTGTTGAGTTGGACCTACAGTTTTAGGTGGGTTCCGAACCACCGGGAAGTGATTGATAAGAGATTCTATCTAATATCAAAACTAACACTGTATTTCAATTAAATGTGATTTACACTCACTTTTACTGAAATACAGTGTCAGTTTTGACAGGGGTGCCCACCCCCCCTAAGCCTCATGACGCACCCCCCCCTAAATTTAGCACCAAACCCCCCCCCCCCATAAATTAGGCCTCCCCCAAAAATGCGAAAAAAGCCCCCCGTATTCTTTCTAAAACTAAAAGAAGATTTTTATAACTATTGAAAAAATTCAAACCCAGTCGATAATATACAAAATGTATGTATATTTCTTGAGATTCTTTACATAGGTAACATTTTTTTGTAAAGGTAAAAAAGAAATATCAATGAAATGAATATATGAACTTCTGCTCAATAAACTTAATTGCAAAATAGCTAAATAAGAATTTGAACCTAAATGGTTTTTAAACAATAAAATATTATTACAAATACACAATGTTCAATAAAAATGAAATACCTATAAGTTTATGTTCGGTGTCCCAATTACATTAAGGTTAAATAATTCTAAAAAGTTGTTCATTTAAAGGAAGTGAAAACAATGAGTTAATAACTTCATTTGTAAAAGACAAAAATTCAAAATACTAAGACATTTATTGGACAGTAGTTAAACAACAGGTTATTTACTTAGTGATATCTCCCATAATCTTGGGAGAATTTATGTATGGATGAAGTACATAAAAGGCACACATTTCATGTATAGTTATTTACAACACACAACCGAAAGAAGTGTCTTTCAAAAACAACATAAAGACATAGTTATTTAGTAAGTTTTGCTATAGTAGTTCTTACTTATTAGTAAGTAGTTATCGTAAAATACATGAAAAACATCAACAGTTTGAAGACAAACATTTTAAATTTGTAGACTGTGACCATCTACAAGTCAGCTAGGCACCTTCTAAGTTTTTTTTTTGTTTTTTTTTTTTGTTTTTGAGGATGAAGCCCACATGGGTCTGAGACCTGTGCGTGGGTAATGAGTTGGATGATGGTGATTGATGAGTTGGACCTACAGTTTTAGGTGGGTTCCGAACCACCGGGAAGTGATTTTCAGCAGAGAACATTGTCTTTTTTGCTGGCCAATCTAATCGGTCACCGTTACAAACAGGACCTACGAGAACGCAGCTTATCTATCTAATTGAACAGATACCTGCTACGGCTCGCGGCTATCACTTCCCTCTAAAATCTATTGTTAAATCTATCTCTCTAAACCCCACATAGAAGTTTTTGGGATGAGGAAACAGAAAACCTTTCAATTATTTCTTCGTTAGAAATAGACTCAAGTACATCTGCACAAGTTCCTGCACAAATCCTAAACATTATTATTTTAGCTAATTCATATTCAATTGTATAATAATAATTATAAATATATTTTCATTAATTGACATTCTATCTGGTGACTTCTTAGTATATTTTTTAATGTTGTCACGTTAAACACGGTTTCAATCAACTTTACGACCCCCCCCAAAACGTTTTTTGGAAACCCCCCCCCCCCCAAGAATTTCAATGACGCAGTCTGCGTCATAGCCCCCCCTGTGGGCACCCCTGTAAAACATGTACAAAATGCCATGTACTCACTATATGAATGTCACATGAAACAACAACAAATATTGTATACCATTAGCATTTTGATTAAATACTAAGAAGTTAACCCTATGTATTCATATTATATTATTTCTATATCATTGAAATTGTCACTCAATTTATCATTATTTGTAAATATCAATCTCAATATCAATATCCATTTACAATTTATATATTTTTTAAAACATGTACACTTAATAAAATTCCTGAAAATATATTGTTAAAAAATATGTACAAAAATTAGGTGTGTTTTTATTTGGGCATAGCCCGTCTACCTGCCCCACGCATTCCTCATTATCACAGCCCACTATGCTCCCTCTCATTGCTGCCACTGGCGTAACAACGCACGCCGGGTACCGCTAGTATGTTATATTGTATATTGAAGGTAAAGCGGTTCTCACACAACATGAATAACAGTGCTCTGAATTACATAAAGAACTGTTACGAGAGCAACTTTTATAATTTTGTTTTGGATAAGCTACCTTTTAACAAATTAATACAGACTTTTATTATAGGAAGTTATTTTTTTCAACTATGAACCCATTCTCATACCATTTCCATATTTTGGCATATGCTTATCAAAACTAGAAAGTATCTATGAAAAAGTTTTGAAAACTTTCAAGGTTGAACTTTTGAGATAATCCAAAAATCAATATATTTTTGTGGAAGAATGAAGCATTGTTTGCTTTTCCCCCGTAATTTCATCGCCTTGTGGTTTTATCTAAATGCCATTTGAATCTGTGATGTTTTCCATGACGAAATACTTAATGAAGAATCTTAATGAAGAATCTGACACTGTATTTCACTTTTAAATAATGTTTTACTCACATATATTGGAGATGCTTGAGGAATGCATTTCACTTCTGAAAAGAAGCTTCGTCAGCCTGCCACCAGGGGTCATGCTTTGTTGAGGTTAGGATGAGCGGCCATTATGTATTTAAAAATTACGTTTGATTTGAATTGTGTTTGGTCGTTGAGTAAGTTGGTTCTATCTTGTTTATGGTGTTTGAATATTTCATATTGCTCTAGGGTATTTAGTTTGTGGCTTTTTTGGAATGTGTGTAGAATTTCTAAGTCAGTTTGGATGTTATTGTGTGAGTGCCCAGTATTGATTAAGTGATCTGTTGAGTCAGAGTTGGAATGTAGTGCTTTGATGTGCTCTTTATATCTTGTGTTGAATGATCTGCCTGTTTGTCCTATGTAGTACTTGGGGCATGTGTTGCATTTGAGCTTATATATTCCTGGTTTGTTGAATTTGTGAATTGTTCTGTTTGTTAGGTGAGCTGGTTTTTGTTGGATCTGGTGTTTTAGGCTGTTTGTTGTTCTGAATGCTGTGTTAAATCCGGATTTATTGAAGATGTAAGCTATTTTGTGTGATTTTTTGTTGAGATATGTGAGTGTGACAAATCTGTTTTGGTTTGCAGGTTTTGGATTTTTATTTTTCATTTCATTCATGATTTTGTCTACTAGATTGGTGTTGTATCCGTTTTGTTGTGATAAATATTTGATTGTATTGATTTCTTCTTACAATACAAGATCATTTAACACAAGATATAAAGAGCACATCAAAACACTACATTCCAACTCTGACTCAACATTTGCAGATCACTTAATCAACACTGGGCACTCACACAATAACATTCAAACTGACTTAGAAATTCTACACACATTCCAAAAAAGCCACAAACTAAATACACTGGAACAATATGAAATATTCAAACACCTTAAGCAAGATAGAACCAACTTACTCAACGACCAAACACAATTCAAATCAAACGCAATTTTTAAATACATAATGGCCGCTCATCCTAACCTCAACAAAGCATGACCCCTGGCGGCAGGCTGACGAAGCTTCTTTTCAGAAGTGAAATGCATTACTCAAGCATCTCCAATATATGTGTGTAAAACATTATTTAAAAGTGAAATACAGTGCCATTTGAATGTTTAATTAGAACTTCATGGAATTTTATCGAATATTGTAGAATGTCTTATCTGTTTATTTTAGAATTCGATAGAAATTGATAGAAAAATGGAGAGTTATCTAGTTCTTTCTAGATTATTGATAAATGTATAAATAGGAGAAACTCTTGTGAAAGTAGTTCAGTTGTGATTCGATCGTTAATGCGATAAGTGGCAGTAGTGACGGTTCCTGTTTACCAGTGATCGCTTATACAGACCGTGTTAAACAAACGTCTGTTGTTAAGTGTTAATTGCAGTATATTGTGACATTAGTATATTTATTATTATTCAGGCTTACTTGACAGTTTATACAGTGACTCGGAAGTGCTTGTAGAGTTTCAACTATTGTGTATTAGACGCTTCTCCTTGAATTATTGAACAGTTATTATTTAATATTAGATCGACCTTTTGACATTTGGTGATTGATTTTTGAACAGTAGTTTAAAATGTTTATTAGCTGAACATTATCGATTTCTCTGCTTCCAATTACATTATTTTGTTTAAGAATAACTGAGCAGTTCAAGTTGTGGATAATTTGTGTTAATAAGGTGTAAGTGTTAATTTAAAATGTTGGCAGCATTATTTTAGAGATAGAACCCGTAAAATAGTTATTTATGTATTAAGAGCGTAAAGCGCGACTTTATCGCTCGAGCCAAAACATTTACTGCGCGACGCGTAGCGGAGCTCAGTAATTTTGCGAGAGCGATAAAGAAGCTTCACGCGCGAATTGCATACAATATTTTTCCTAAAACTGCAGTTCTGGATTCCAACACAATAAAAGCTTGTAGTTTGTAACATCACAGACCATGAGCGGATTTGGTTAGCGTACGCCATTTTTGAGGTTATGTGAATTTCACGGATTCCGTGATCCACCAATGAGAAGGCATCAAAATCAAAACAGAAGCGTAAAGAAAACAGCTGGCGAGCGTAAAGTACTTTACCGCTTGCTGAGCAGTAAAAAGGTATTTTACAATTAGTTTTCAGTACGTAAAGAACTACTTTACGAGCAGTTGTAGGAAAATATATTTTTTAGGTTAGCTGCTTAAATTAATGCTTGTATTACATGTAACATAATTGCTCAATTTAATTGTCTTGGAACTGAAATACGTAGCCTTAGCTACTATCGACTTATTTTAGATCGATAATCATTGTTGACTATTTCTATGGTAAATATCTCGATACGTTAAGCCGTGTCTCCACCAACCGAACATGTTCGACGAACAGTGCTCGCTGGAATTATCTGATGTCGCCAAACATTGTTTGGTGTTGGTTTGGTGTGGACGCCTTCTCGAACATTATGATTGGTGTGGTGGGAACCTGTTGTTGGTTGTCACTGTTCGCTCATAGACCGAACATTTCAATTGAACACACGAACATGTTTGGTGACCCATATGTATCATGTTTGTCCATTTTTTGTGTTCGCCAACAATGTTCAGCAGACATGTTTGGTTGGTGGAGACGCGGCTTTAAGCCGCATCTCCACCAAACGAACATGTCTGCCAAACATTGTTGGCGAATACAAAAAACGGAAAAATATTAAACATATAGGTCACCGAACATGTTCGTGAGATTAATTGAAATGTTTGGTCTGTGAGCGAAGAGTGACAACCAACAAACGGTTCCTGCCACTACTCCCACCACACCGATCATAATGTTCGAGAAGGCGTCCACACCAAACCTACACCAAACAATGTTCGGCGACATCAGATAATTCCAGAGAACACTGTTCGCCGAGCATGTTCGGTTGGTGGAGACGCGGCTTTACACTGGCAGCGGTTAGCTGCTAGTATGACATTTATTATTTCATAACCTAGTAATTACAGAATTTGTCTAATTAAATTGATTTCTCTACAGTATTTCTCGAAAGACACAGGTTATAATTTTCAATTTATGAACATAATTTGTGTCTTACATTAATTGTATTAGTTTAATTCAATTAATGACGTCATATAATAGTGCCAAATTTAAACAAAGTTTGATGGTTGATGTTAGGATTGGAATGGCAGTGTAATGACAAAATGTTAGCAAAAATGAATCGTCACATATAACTCGTATCGTGTTACATATCCCTGTAAAGAGCAAGAAAAATGCTGAAAAATTAAAACACTTTCAGATTGCACCAACTGCCAAAACAATTTTCAAAATGTTAGATTTCCAATTTTTGGGGATTTTTTTTAATTTTGAATGGTTCTAACAGATTGGAATAAAAATCTTACATTATGTATTTTTGTTAGGCTTATCACTCAGTGTGAGTTGAGCAGATTTCATCGGAACCTGGGATGAAGAAAGAAGAAAGGAAAAAATTTCCTGGGTGTTTTGACGTGGAATGACTCTTACTCGAAAATCATGGGATAACAACTTTTGAACGCCATATTATTTATTTCCCAGAATAAAAAAGGTACATTCTCTCCTAACTACAAATTTTAAACTTTCAAACCCAATTAAAACTTACTATTCAAATTCAAAATCTAACTAAACAGTATTTTGTTTGCTTGTTAGTAGTTACATGAATAGAAAACTAGCACCGAGATTCAAGTGCAGTTTGAAATTCAATTATTTTGTCAACTGTTGCAATTATTGGATGTTGACGTCTGTGGAAAATTCTGCTGTTGATAGAACGATTTTCCTTTAATTACATTCGAGTAAACAAGCTGCTTTTCTGAGCGTGAAATGCAGCACTCATAGATTTTCAAGGGGGGGGGGAGCATTTTGTGAAGAGTGAAGGGGGGAATTGAAGTTCTGTCTAGACGCTATTTACCACCCAGACCCCCCATTAAACCTCCCCCCACCCGTTTCCTCTTCGCACATCATAATCCTCGGAAAGTACACCTCTGTACGCCATTTTTCTTTGTTTTATCCGCTGTCAGTGACAACCAGATCATTTAGGTCAAACTAATTAATAGTTAACAGATATTCCTAACAGTTTTCCTGACTAAGAACTCCATAACTATTAACTAGTACAGAAAATAGCTTTTCCAACCATAATCTAGTGTTCCTGTTTATTTCAGCACTGTTTCTATTCAATGCGCACCTGAAATGATGGAGCTGTACTTGAATGAGAGAAAACTGAATTGAAATTGGTTCAAATATTGTTGTATTTGTGTGAGATTATTTTTAACTGAACATAAATGTTAAATTATACTACTGTATTTTAATTAAATAGGGATTTGGATATCTAAAATGTGACGTTCAAACATAAACACAGGTTTTTCTTCTACTCCTCCTCTTCTCCTGTCTTCTACACCTTCCTTCTTTCTTCATCCCTCTTCTTCTTTTACTTCTTCACCCTCTTTCTTCTTTTTTCTTCTTCATTCTCTTTCTTCTTTTTCTTCTTCTTCTTCATCCTCTTTCTTCTTTTCTTCTTCTTCTCATTTTCCTTCTCCTCAGCCCTCCTACCACTCTTCCTCCTTCTCCTCCACCATCTCTTCCTCCTTCTCTTCCTCCTTCTCCTCCTCCTTCTCCTCCTCCTCCTCCTCCTCCTTCTACTTCTCCTCTTTCTCTTCCTTCTCAAGCTCCTTCTATCTTTTTCCACCCTCACCCTTCTCTTTCTCCTTTCTCTACTCCTTCAATTCCTTTTTCTCCAGAAACCAATCCAGCGCTAAAAATAACTAATATAATAACTTCTAAGGTGGTTTCCTCTCATAAAAATCATGAAAAAGGTTTATATCAACATATGTCCGGAAATGATTATTTCTTAACCAACAATTTTTTATACTGTGAATTTTTGTCATTTAATTGAATTAATACTGTATTTGCGAATAAACCGCATGCCTTTTCAGTAATTGAAATGTACAGTTTCGCAACATCTTAAAATGTTTTGTTTAATTTTTGTTTTGCCGCAGTCTTATTTTTCGTATGTGTGGATTTAATTAAACATTAATTTTTTAAACTTTGTGTTTGTATATTATAAAATTATTTTACACCATTCTCTTCAGAATTAAATTCACTACAAGGTTTGTCTATAAAGTTTTCGTGTTTATTACTCATTTAACGAAGTTGATGTAGATCAAATCTAAACGAAGCATGTTTTCCGAGACTGAATTTTGCTTATTTTGTCTGATATCTCAGATATGCGTGATCCTGGAGGTCTGGGACGTGATTTGTTCAATTTTTTAGTTCATTTTACATAAAATCCAATACATGTAACACCTAACTCAACGCCATAAAAAAATCAGTTTGGCTTTATTTCCATCCTTTCCCAAAAAAATCGGGCGACTCTTTCACTAGCCGTAACTCCTTAACAAAGCATTTCCGGACATTTGTTATATAAACTTTTTACATTATTTTGATGAGAGGAAACCACCGGGTTACTCGTGAGACACCCCAGCTTATAAATGATATTAATATTAATAATTAATAACTTTCAGTTTCTGTGGTTACATTTATAACCCGATCAAGACGTTTATATTAATAATTATAAGACAAGTTTTTTTCCAATATTTTGATTGCAAACGTTGACTGAATGGATTGAGCATCCATTTTATTTTTTCTGTCCTCTTTTACAGATAACCGATCCCTCTCACTTCGCCAGGAACGCAGGAACAGTTTTCCCCTCTTTCGGCTCTGAAGTGCTGAACACCTCTGTTTCCATTTGGAGTGGATGGGGGGGGGAAAGCCTTTGGGGGGAAAAGTCCACCACTCCTGGCCACCCCACAACAACAAAGTCAAACGGTCGGAAGTTGGGGTGTCTAAAAAACCCAGATAGCTTAACCCGGCTATTTTCTTGTTGTTGTCATCCTTATCTCTTATAACTATTTTTCTATTCTCCGAGAGAGAGAGAGAGAGAGAGAGAGAGAGACAGATTCAGATAACTATATTCGAGTAAAAGTACAATTTATATTACTACTGACTACTACCACTACCTTCTACACCCTTCACCAAATCTGTGAGTTTTTGTTTTCCCTTACAATGAATGACATCACCTAAATTCATGGAAGATAGATAAAAATAGATACAAGACGATACGTTACTATTACACTGGTTTGTAAGTTAGATTACTGACATTAATAAGAATATTTGCATAATAAATGAATTTTTATATCAAGGTGATGTATTTACAGAAAAGGGCGGAGTTAGGGCAAAATAGCCCTATCTTACACTCAACCTACTGAGAGAGAGAAAGAGAAAGAGTGCAAATTGTTCTATTGCTTATCTTATCCCTTTGTCAATAACTTCATTCATTCTTTCATACACTATCATGCAAATCAACCTATTGACATTTGTGTAGAGATTGATTGATTGGTTGATTTCTTTATTCATGCAAATAATAGTTGAACAGTTACTAGTATAAAATACAATATATAGGCATCACCAAGTGTTATTACATAAAACATTATCAGTTACTTATTACATAAACTGTTTAACTATATACAAACATGAAATTATGACTGAAAATGATATTAATATGATATATAGAGAAAAAAAGAAAAAAGCTTGGTGATACATTTGTATGAAAAGGCGAAGTTAGGGACGGTGTCCCTCTCTTACACTCAACCTAGAGAGGAAGAGAGAGAGAGAGACAACGAGTAAGAGAGTGTGTAGTCACTTAATTCATGTGCATTTACAAAATCTCTCTTCAAACAAAAAGAGCGAGTAGGAGAGAGAGTGAGAGAGAGAGATAGAGAGAGAGAGAGAGAGAGAGAAAGTGAGTGAGAGAGAGAAAAATACAGAGAAAGAGTGAGAGTGAGTGAGAGAGTGAGAGAGAGAGAACAATAGAGAGAGGGGGGGTCAGTGAGTGTGAGATATGATAATCAGAGAAATGGAGAGAATGCTTCTCATTAGACTACGATTTATGTGATAGCCTAAATAAATTTATGTGACAAGTTACATGGTAAAATGTAAAATTTACATAAATTGTGAAATTCCCATGGTAAAATATGAAATATACATAATACAATTTTTATAACAATAACAAAAGGCGTATCCAGCGTTCCTGTAAGGGGGGGGGTGGGTTAAGTGGCCAAGAGGCAAAAATTAGGTGAATTTCTTAAAAGAGTTCTGAGCCTGTAAAATAATAAAATATGAAAATATTAGGGCTAATTTAAATGTCGGCACTTGCCAAAATCTTTTCAATTTCTATGGTTCCAATTCGCATTCATTTATTTTGGAAACATAATATTTTATATCATCTATTTTTTTAAATGATTGAATTTAGGCATTATTTTATTTTAGCCAATAAGAATGGGTATTTGGACTGATTGTTGGTAATGAAAATAGCTATTTGTGTAACTAGAGCGTGAAGTAGGAGATTTCTGCACCGCGAGAAACAGTTTGGCTCGTGAAAAACGTTTCTCGAGTGCAGAAACAATTAACATAAAATTTTTCCTACAGTAATGAATAAAGTAATTAAACAGCACAAACCTGGACATACATAACCTCACGCAACTTATCTCCGAATCAAATCGATTTCTACAACTACAGTTGACTGTGAGCTTTTGCGTGGCTGAAGCAGGGTAGCCATGAGTCTAGTAAGCCCTTTATGAGAATAACTTCTCAGATGTTAATATAATTTGTCAGAATCTGTGTTAATTTTGAGTCACCTAAACAATATATTGAAAGACCAACTTTCCAATCCCATTGTTCTTGATAGAAAATGCTCTGAGCAATTTTGAAATTGAAAGTTTAGCAGTAACAATGATGGCAATTGACTGTCAGGAGGGGCAAGGTAGGCATGTTTGATAGAAGTGAGTGGCCAAAATTTTCCTGTCATAAATTGGAAAACCATTATTCGCATCATCATCATCATCATCATCATCATCATCTCCATCAATCATCATCATCAACCATCATCATCAATCATTAATCATCAATCATCATCAATCATCATCCAATCATCATCAATCATCATCAATCATCAATAATCATCATCATCATCATCATCATCATCATTTTATCCTAATACATGGCTTTGCCATGTTGGATAAGTTTCGTTTTCCTGCACACCCCACAATGGAGCCACCTATTTGTAATTATCTATATGTTAATTTTTTTTTGCTTTGTTTTTTATATTTTGTGTATGTTTTTAGTGTGTTAAATAAATTGAATTGAATTGAATAAATTGAATATTATCATCATCATCATCATCAAAAGCACTCTAAACTTTCTCCGGTCTGTATAAATAATTTTCTCTCAAGTCGGGTATTAATTGATTTTGATGCTTTCTTAACACAAGAGCGAGTTTAGAAAAGCACTCTGTCTTAAAGCTTTCCAAGCTAACCCTGAATTGAGTAAACTTCATTTCATCTTAATAAATTATTCATACTACAAAAATATATAAACAAAGCTCTTTTACTCAAAAATGGACTTCATCCTAGCAGCGCTCTCTTCAATGTTTTCAAAGTATTAAGCAGTTGTATGTAAAATCCATTTTCCTATTCATCAGTGGAAAAGAAATGATGTTCATCCCTTGAGAGTTCATAACATCCATCATCCGGGCTTTGAGGTTATAAATAGCAATCTAACCGTTTGCAGAAGACATGAAACTCATGAACTCATGTTCATTTCATATAAATTAGTAAATTTAACGCCAATATATTTTAAAGATGCACCAAAGACAATAAAATTATGAAGTATATTATTTGATGAAAGGATCAGATCAAACAATAGCTTAACCATATTTTGACTTTCCATTTCCTACCTTATATTCTTATGTTTTTTCTATCTAGTTTAAATTATTTGTTAGTTTTTCTAGTTTAGTTGTACTGTGTACTTTAACTTATTTGGACTTTGTTCTATATATGGAACCCACTGCTGGCTTTCAGGTATGTCTTGCCTTGCAGTAACTTCAAATGTAATTTGAAATATTTTAGAAAGGGAATATTACTTAAATTTAATTATATAATTTGTTATTTTACTAAAAAATTGCTGTAACTCTATTTGTACATTTGAAGAGAAAATAAATTTGATTTGAATTTGAAAATCGAGGCTGAATATTAAAAATTATAATAAGCTGGCTTTTATTGGTTGGGAGACCCCTATGGGTAGTTCCACCCACCGTTTGAGCTACTTTATGGAGAACCTACAATTTTAGATGGGCTCCGAGTCACCGGGTAAGTGATAATAATGCTTACAACATCAAGTTATAGAAGCAATGAATATTGATTTGATATTTTTAGTGCCAGTTACCGATTAACCTCCATTTGCACTCCTATACAAACATTTTTCTCGAAATAGCTTTGAATTTTCCGCTAAAAATAAAATCTTCCGCTTGTGTAAATAAAAGGTCTTATTGGAAGTTGTAACAGAGCTTTGGAAACCAAAAAAGGCTTCCATTCATTTTTCTCATCGGAGAATATTGAATTTGTACCTGGAATAACTTTGATGTTTTTTGTGTAGGTGAAAAAATAAAAAAATAGGCAGAGAGATTTGAACCCGGGAATGGATGTTGGTGTTGGTAGGGTATGTGCGGGGGGGGGGTTAGGGGCAGGTAGTGAGGAGTTACGGGGGGTAGACGAGTCTGCCAGAAACTTTAGATAGGGGATATTGGCCGGGAGGGTGAATGTTTCCGGAAAAATATGTTGGAGTGTGGTGGAATGAATCGGGGAGGGGGTATTTTGGGATGGGTGAGGTCTTTTGGGGTGGTAGGGTGACAAACAGGGGTTCCGGGACGGTCTGGGTCCTTGATCCTGGGTACTACGTCAGCACAGACGTAGCCTGATTCAGTTGGCTGGTGGGAAATGCTGGGTTTCCCGTGAAAAGGGCGTGGTGCATTGTGAGTGAGGGGGTGGAATGGTTTGGGGGGGTTTGTGCAGAGAGTGGCTTCAATCGACTAGATTTCCCGCCGCTCAAGAATGATACAGTGGAAATTGATACGCGTATCATGGGAATTTGATACGCATATCATGCGCATTTGATACGCGTATCAAGTTGATTGCCACGTGGATCATGTGATGGGGAATGGA
This sequence comes from Conomelus anceps, assembly GCA_948455865.1. Classification (NCBI taxonomy): domain Eukaryota; kingdom Metazoa; phylum Arthropoda; class Insecta; order Hemiptera; family Delphacidae; genus Conomelus; species Conomelus anceps. The sequence continues at coordinate 150,170,404 of OX418216.1, forward strand.
GCTTTTCTCTCTCTCACTCTCTCACACTCTCTCTCTCTCTTTCCAGGCCAGTAATGCTGGCTTGGCCCGAGCACTAGGCTTGTAATGCTGGTAGGCTATAGAGCTCCCGAGGAGGTGCTCTTCAGGCCAAAGGGCTTAATCTTGTGAAAAAATAATTGATATACCCAAAAACGGGAGGCCCCAAAAAATCTAATTTGAATAAAACAAATCAAGAAACTGACTTCAATGGAATGATACTCAACAATTAAATGCTTACGTACTAAAAAGTTTGAAATAAGGTATTTACTTTAAACTGAGAAAATTTAAATTTTCATACAAGTTAGGGAAGTGATAGCCGCGAGCCGTAGTAGGTATCAGTTCAATCAGATAGAGATAAGCTGCGTTCTCGTAGGTTCTGTTTGTAACGGTGACCGATTAGATTGGCCAGCAAAAAGACACTATTCTCTGCTGTAAAATCACTTCCCGGTGGTTCGGAACCCACCTAAAACGGTAGGTCCAACTCATCAATCGACACCATCATCCAACTCATTACCCAAACGCACAGGTCTCAGACCTATGTGGGCTTCATCCTCAAAAAAAATTAACCTTTTGAAGTCGGCGGCAAATTTTCCATTCACTTCTAAAATATTTGTCGCCGACTTCAAAAGATTACTAGAATACTTGTATTAAATTTTTTATTTTCTCAGTTTAAAGTAAATACCTCATTTTGAACTTTTTAGTACGTTAATATTTAATTTTTGAGTATCATTTCATTGAAATCGGTTTCTTTTTGTTTTAAAATTTGTTTTATTTAAACATTTATCTACGACCATGTCATAATGTATACATTACAGTTTCACAATTGATGCCAAAACAGCTGTTTTTTCGAAATGCTTTTTGAAACCCGTTGCATAATGAGCTCATTATAGTACAGGTTCTACATTATAACACGGGTTCTGGACCAATCAGAAGCATTTTTGATGGAATCAATATCGTAATTCAATATTGTGAAACTATCAGCTGATTTCATCAAACTGCTACACCAGCTGCTTTAACCTAACAATCTACTATAACTTCTCGTACTTGAGATGAGAGGTTAGGTATCTCTGATAGTCACAGGTAAAATGAAATTGTTTTAATTAAATGTATACTAGTGGTCGTAGATAAAATAGTGTATGCAACGATTTTATTTGGCCATTAAAACACTCGTGAGATATTTATAACACTTGCATTCGCTTGTGTTATAACTTACATCTAACTCGTGCCTTAATAAGGGTCAAAATAAAATCGTTGCATAAACTACTATTTTAGTTGAATTTTACTAACTTTGAAAACATTAGAACATTTCTATAGCCTTTATTATCAATCATTTATCAAATAAGGAAATCAATTAATCAGTACAACATATAAAGTAAAATACTTAAAAATCTACCCTTAGAAAAAAGTTAATGAACTAAATAAAATTCTACAACTGTGTATAAATGTGTAATGTATAATATTGTATTCAGGAAAATTATAATAGCGGTAGGCTTCTTAAAATTTAAATGGCCATTAATTAACCAATTAAAGGCGGTCCCTTTCAGAATACACCTAACATTTTTAGTTGAATTTTCTAACTTTGAAAACAGAACATTTTATACAGCCTGTATTGTCAATTATTTATCAAATAAGCAAATCAATATAATCAGTATATCAGTATAACATATAAACTAAAGTAACTAAAAATCTACCCACAGAAAAAAGTTAATAAACTAAATAAAATTCTACAACTGTAAATTCTACAACTACAACTATAAATTCTCCAACTATAAATGTGTAATGTATAATATTGTATTCAGGAAAATTATAATAGCGGTAGGCTTCTTAAAAGTTAAATGTCCATTAATTAACCAATTAAAGGCGGTCCCTTTCATAATATACCTACACTGAAAATTAATAATTTTGTAGAATATTGTTCAATTATTTTTTATTTTTTTAATTAGCGATCTCAAAAACATTTTTCACTTCAACTCATAATCAGATAATATCATAGATATATTAGATAATAATTGACCAAACGAAGAATTTCAAGTCGACCGCTTTGCATTTGTGTGTTAGTATAAATGCATTTAAAAATTACATGGAGAGTGTTCCTCTGTGCGAGCCCCTTATTCTTGGGCATGAGTTTTTCTGTTCACAGAACTTCTAGTATCATAGTTATGTCAAGTGATATTATAATCGGTAAAGAGCTCGGCTTTCGACAAGCAGATCAGTATTTCAAATATTGACAGTAGCAAGAATTTTCGCCAACAATTTTCGTCTATGAATTCCTATGAATAAACAACCGTCAATTGCGATAATTGAAATCAGTAATTGTAATAATCAGCAATTCCCTATTCCGCTTGCAACGCGTATCAAAGCCGCTTGTAGCACAAGTTTAAGTTGTGTATCAGACCTCGAGGGCTTTGAACCCTTCGATAATACAAATGTGGGGGTGGCGGGATACATCTGGGCAAGGGTGGTTTTTGCACACAGAACTACGAAGACAACGCGTGTTTATGTACCTAGAAAGAGAGAGCGTGAGAGAAAGAGTTGGAGAGTATACTGGCGAGGTAGTAGATCGATAGAGGGATGTCTGGACGATGCGGTGTTGCCAATTTTCACCGTCAGGGAGCGTTAGACGCCTAAATTTGGCAACAGCGCATTTACTATGCGCAGGATTATGGAGGGGAGAATTTACTACGAAGTCTGTAGCCGCCTATGATGTCAATGGCAAGTTACGACTGAGTGATGGTAAATGGAAGAAGAGGGTAAATGTGTTGGAGAGAGAGAGTGATAAAGAGAGATAGAAAGAGTAAGAGAGAGAGAGAGTGAGAGAGGTGAGTCCTGAAGTTTCCCGGGTCGAACTCAGACGATCGTCAACCCTTGTCTCATTTCAAAATACCAGTATTTTTAACGGAAAATGAAGAGATTGCGGGAAATTTCATGGAAAATTGAGGAAATCGTCGAAGAAAATGGAGAAGTTTCTCAAGGGAAATAGAGGAAATTCTCAAGGAAAACTGAGAAAGGTCTTAAGGTAAATTGAGGAAGTTATCGACGAAAATAAGGGAAATTATTAAAGAAAATTGAGGAAATCCTCGAGAGAATACTGTATTGGAAGAAAAAGTTTGAAACGAAAATAATTTCTTGATATATTCTACTAAATACGATGAATGTCTATAAAAAATTTTCAAGTTTGGAGAGGATTTACTTTTTTATTGTTGAAAAATAGTCCTTTCCAACAGACGTTTAGCCCAATCAATAATGGATTTTCCAGGTAAAGAAATTATATAAACCTAAATTTCACACCATCGATAGAACACTACTAAAGGTTCATTTTCGCAAAAGTTCCCAAAAATCCCGCTGCAGCTCCCCCCCCCCCCCCTAACCACCCTCAAAGTTTCAAAATATTAGTGATGACGCGAATTTAGATATCTCTATAACCAACCATCAGTTGATTCTTCTACCATCATGTTAGTCATATAATAAGCTAATATCGGGAGACCGAGCTCCGCTCGGGGGGGAGGGGGTTAAATGTTTGGGGCAATTATGTGTATCTTGAAGATCGAAGATGATGCTGTGGGAAGGGGATAAACGACGCGTTATGCTGTGAAGCGGTCCCACCTCATCTCTACATTTTCCATCATAAGCTAGTGCACAAGCAAATCAACAATAATGTTAATTCCAATTGGTAAAAATGTTCTTTTAGACACTACATATATGTATTTTGAGTAACAATCTGAATTTCGAGTTTACCAGCTCGTAGAACTGTAATTTTTCAAGATAGGTGGTGGTTGGGTTGATAGGATACCACTTTGTAACCCCTCACTCAAGAACGGCTTCTCACACCTTGTCTAATGGCTCATTGAAACGACCCAAATTCATACTTTTAACATTTAGCTTAATTTGTAATTCTTCTTGGAAGTGTAATGTAGGCTTTCTACTGTACTTGGAAAATGTCGATTTTTTAAGAACTTGGTAACTACTCAAAATAGAAATGCAAAGTTGGTCTCAAATTGTAGGTAATATCTTCCTCTTCCACATCATTGACATTAAAATCGAAAAAAAAGACATTTTTCAAATTGAGCTATTATAATTTGTCAAATTTTCATGAGTTTTATAGTATTTTCGGCTTTCCGATCTTCCTAGCTTGCCTAGACCCAGAGTTATTGTACTAATTGTAATTAGAAAAGTTTTTTTTTCACCAAAGAAATAATGGCGTCATAAGCTGAGCTCTGACTTTCCAGTCATATGTTTCCTACATGACTGCAAGGCTCAGACTACGACTACACGGTACGCGCGGAAGTTTTTGCGTTCCAGACAGCGTTAATAACGCCGTTAATGGGCCTACCATATGATTAAAAACTGTTTCTCTTTTATCAGCTGTTCCTTTGAGGATAGATTTCTCCTTTTTGTGTCCTTCAGCGAGTTTTTACACGAATGAGACCTAGTGCAATCGTATTTTTGCACCAAAAAGCTCCTATATTCGTAATTTTATCAAAATCGTTAGAGCCGTTTTTGAGATAGTGACTGGAAATACGTACATACATACAATTCCTTGCTCGTTTAATAGAATAAGATAACCTGTAGTCCTATTAATTTTTACGATAAACCTTAGTTTTCCTCATAAAAATTGGAAAACCTTAAAGTGGAATCTTTTCAACTAGATTTCTTCTTATTTCGCAAGGGACTTTCTCGTTTGCCATTTTGCAAGAAAAAGGTTTTAATTAGTGTATAGTTACATACTTACTATCGAGGATGAAGCTGTGGAAGGGGGATTAGCGACGCGTTACGCTGTCACAAGTCCTTCATCAAACATATTGCACAAACAAATCAATATTAATGAAAAAAATAGTTTTTTTAATGGTTACTTATATCTTTTTTGAAGCACTAAATCCGAATTTTGAGCGTTCACACTCGTAGACATGTGAGTTTTGAAGATAGATGAGGGGGGTAGAGTATTAGCATCGTTGGACCCCTCATTTAAGAAAGGTCTGCCACGCTTCATTGACCTACCGCTCATTCTTCTCAGCTCATTTTGGTATTCCAAATTTATTTGTAATATTCATCTATAATTTTTAATTCTACTTTGAAGTACTTTGAAAAAGACGGGTTTTCGTTAAAAACAGTTTTAACTTGGAAACTGCTGATTATAAATATGCAAAGCTGGACTCAATTTGACATTATAATTTTCCTTGTTCACATCAATGACTTCAAAATCTCAAAAAACACTTTTATTAAAACCATATTATTTATGTAGCCAGATTTTCAATAATTTCATTGTTTTTCCAATCTTACAGCCAGAATTTTTGTCTGCCAAGAAATGTATCCGATACCATCCTTTGTAGACATTTTAATCACCTGAAATTTGGCACCATTTGCATCATTGTATTACGCATAAATCCTAAGCTACTAGTGAGCCCAACGGGCTGGAGAACTCGCTTGCAAACAACTAATTTTGGAAAGGGAAACTCATTTGAGAAGCTTATCGTGGTGGAAGGTGGTAACGAAAAACGGCTGTACTGATTTAGATGAAATTCACAAGACATCTATCACTTGAAGTTCAAGTTTATCGTTGCTCTGATACTTAGATTTATTTTCCACAAAAAAGACGTACCGTACTCATATACCTATATATCAGGGCCAGGGGTTAGTGTATCTATAGAGTAGATATATTTACCATATAAAAAACAGCTGTATATATGTATTCATATTTTGTCAGGGCAATGAAATTAGTATATCAGCTGATAGAGATTCTATAAAAAGCCTGATCGCATTCATTCACCTACAGCTGATGATAACTCAAAATATATTTTGAAATCTATTGAGAATTCCATATGGTAAAAACAACTATTTTATATATTTTATAGTAATATATAGATATATTAATGAAGGGCTGAGATTCTATTGTCCTTTTATTTCGCTTCAAAAAAGGTGAAGGAGTCGGTTAATTTTATTGGCCAACGAACTTGACCTGTCTAAAGGTACCAAGAATCTGTGTTTCAAATTTGAAGTTGATTGATAAAAGCGTTCGAAAGTTATCGTGTAACATACAAACACACAAACAAACAACGCCTCGAGCCTCAAGTCAAAAGGAAGAACTCGCTTCGCTCGTTCAATAAAGATCTGAAATTTCCAAAATTTTGAAAAATGGAAAATGTTTATTTTTTCAAGATTACACTTGGGATCCATGCAGGCTAGAAAGATGCAATTGGATCAGATTTTAGGTAATCAAATTGTCTACAAGAATGGTATCAGATACATTGTTTCAGAACTTGCCATACAAATGGTTCAGAATTAAGTTCCTTTCTTACTTATGATGTGAATTTCTGTAGACTCAGCATTATAAAATGATCAAAGTTCATGTAAAATATCCATGAATCATGGAATGTATTTGGACTTAGCCAATAGCAACCTGAAATGCACCAAATTGTATTATTCTCTTTCCATACAGCAGAATATGGCGATATCTAGTAGATACCGAATGTTATCTATAATTCAGAAGAGATCTGACCAGACTAGAGTACCTAAATCTTCCTTCAGTTCCTGGGGGATCTTGTGACCTAGCCAATACCTGGTTACCTATATCAAGTAGGATATATATATATATATATATATATATGTGTGTGTGTGTATATATATATATATAGAGACAGAGAGAGAGAGAGAGTGAGTGAGAGAGTGAAAGAGTAAAATGGGATGATGATAGAGTAGGAAAGAGAAAGAGAAGGAAGAGAAAGTAAAAGAGAGGAAAAGGAGAAAGATTAAGAGAGAGATAGAGTGAGAAAGAGAGTAAAAGAGAGAAAGAGGTTAGAGAGTGAGAGAGGAAGAGGAGGAAGAGAGAGTAATAGAAAGGAAGAGGAGGAAGAGAGAGTAATAGAAAGGAAGAGGAGGAAGAGAGAGAGAGAGAGTAATAGAGAAAGAGGAGTAAGATAGAGAGTAATAGAGAGAAAGATGAGGAACAGAGAGAATAATAGAGAGAGAAATTAGGAAGAGAGAGAGAGTAATATAGAGAAAGAGGAAGAAGAGAGAGAGAGTAATAGAGAGAAGGATGAGTAAGAGAGAGAGAGATAGTGTAAGAGAGTGAGTGTGTGTGATAGAAAGTGGAGGAAGAGAGAAAGTGAGTGAGAGAGTATGAGAGAGAAAAAGATAGAAAAAGAGGTGAAAGAGAGAGAGAGTGATAGAGTGAGAAACAGTAAGCATTTGTGATCGTGGCATTACATACTCTAGGATTTTCCCCTGAGAACAGTACGTTCATAGCCTAGATTTCCCCTATGAAAACTATCTGACACTAACCAACGTATGATCCTGGTCATGGGGTCATAAGGGGGGGGGGGTATTGGGGGTATTGGTTCAGAAGAGGAAATTCAGTGTAAGAGTTCATGCAAGTCAGCATTGGATTGTTTTGTATGTAAACTTTCTAAAACATAACCCGGAATGAGAAGTTTGTATTTCAGAAATCTTTATAAAAATTTGATTTTATGAACTCCTGATTTTTAGTGTTCCGTTAAGTAAAAATCTTCAAATTTATAGCCTTCTAATGGAATGGAAAAAAATTGTTGATTAAAGTTTTCAGTTTAAATTTATTCTTGTTAACTAATTTCAAAGTTTTGGGCAATGTAGTCAAAATTTGCGAAGAGAGCAGTTTTGGACTCTCAGGGCCGGTCGTATTTATGAACGTAACTTGAAGCGTTCTCATCTAAGTATAACTTAGATCCCGGCAATAACAACATTTTTTTGTCAAAGATTTTCAATTTCAATTTTAAACTTCTCTTTTTTTCAAGTTACTTGACATTTAGAAAGGTTTTCATTTTGGGTCTTTGATAAAGAGAAAAAACGAGATTGATTGACAGATAATTGCCTTTATTAAGAGTGGATTCTTAGTCCTCGTTGCCACTTCTAAGTGAGAGAAAAGGATAGAGAGTGAGAGAGAGAGAGAGTGAGAGTGAGCGAGGGAGAGAGAGTGATAATGAGTGAGAGAGAGTTAGTGAAAGAACATCACCAAACGAAACAACACGCACAGGGTGAACCGATGAGGGAATTCTATGAGTAGAAATTCATGAGTGGAGAGGATCAATGCTGTATCACCCTCAAATTTTGCACGCGCACACTTGTATTCATACACATGACTCACGCACGCACATCACCACACATGCAAAACATAGGGAGTGTTAGGTGCAGTCAGACATTGTCTCATGTATTGCCCGTGGGGTTTGAGGGTGAGGAGAAGAGTGAGTGTGTGCAGAGGGGGAGGGATAGAGAAAAAGAGTGTCTAAAAGAGAGAAAGAGTGAGAGGGTGTTAGAGGGAAAGAGAGAGTAAAAGGAGTGAGTATGGGAGTGAGAGAGATTGAGTATGTATAAGAGAGAGTAAAAGAGAGTGAGTATGGGAGTAAGAGAGAGAGAGTGATAGTGAAAAGAGAAAGATGGAGTATGTAAAAGAGAGTCAGTATGAGAGTGTGAGAGAGAGTGAAAAATGAGAAAGAGAGTGTTGAGTAAGAGCGAGTAAGTAGAGCGAGAGACAGAGAAAGAACGATAGGGAGAGAGTAGGAGTGAGCTTGAGTGAGAGAAAGCGAGAAAAGAGACTGAGAGAGAACGAGCGTGTGTGTGTGTGAGTGCGAGAGTGGGAGGAAGCGAAAATGCGAACAATCGAGGGATCAACTACAATTTTGATTGTTTGTTGGTCCAGGGAACTGTCATATTGCTCGTGTGTATGTATGCACTGCACTTGTGTAGATGTGTGTGTGTGTATGTGTTTGTGTGTGTTGGAAGGGAGAGGGGTTGAGTAAGAGTGGTGAGGGAGGGGAAGGGAGGTGAATCCACGTGTGTTTCTAATTGGAAGGGTTTGCTTGTGCTGATCTGTATTGACCGCCAAAACAATGAACTCAAATTGCTAGCATTGATTATTGCATATGAGTGATGAATTTAATAATCACTTCCCGGTGGTTCGGAACCCACCTAGAACTTTTGATTCAACTCATTACCCAAGCACAGGCTTCACACCTATGTGGGCTTCATCCTCAAGAAAATATAATCCAATTTTACGGAGTATTAAAGGAGTTGACTTGAAGTGAATGAACTGAACCATTCTTTACCATAAAGTAAATGCGTATGGCTTTTATTAGTGGGGAAACCCTTATGGGTAGTTCCACCGCGCCGCTTGAGCCATGTTATTGGAAACATGGTGGACCTACAATTTTAGGTGGGTTCCCAACCGGTGCAAGTGATTTTACAGCAGAGAACAAAGTATTTTTTGCTGGCCAACCCAATCGGTCACCCTTACAGAGAGGGCCCAGGAGAACGTTGCTTATCTAATCTGATTGAACATATACCTGCTACAGCTCACGGCTATAACTTCCCAGAAGATATCGACATAGAAATCAATACAACAATACAATTTCTTTATTTTTTGTTACTTGGACATATAGGGAAGTGATAGCCGCGAGCCGTTAAGCAGGTATCTGTTCAATCAGATAGAGATAAGCTGCGTTCTCGTAGGACCTGTTTGTAACGGTGGCCGATTAGATTTGCCAGCAGAAAAGACACTGTTCTCTGCTATAAAATCACTTCCCGGTGGTTCGGAACCCACCTAAAACTGTAGGTCCAACTCATCAATCACCATCATTCAACTCATTACCCACGCACAGGTCTAAGACCTATGTGGGCTTCATCCTAAAAAAAATCCATGTATTTTCCTCAAATATTAGAAGAAAAGAATCATATTTTCCAGCTCTATGAAGCAACATCACATTAATTTATTAGCACCAACCTATTTGAGAATTGATAGATGACAAAAAATTAGGTACTTTTTCGATGGATTGACCGCAGGGTACTGTCAAAAAGGCTCTTCGCTGTCTTGATTCAACCCCTGTGATATTTTTCCACCATTCCACAGCATGTGTTTGATTTTTCGATGATGATTATCAACCATGGAGGTATAATAAACTGCAGGGAGCATAGTCAGAAAAGTGTAGCCGACGATCTTGAGCGGCTAACCGGCGGCTTTACTCCACTATAGATATACACCAATGTTATTATAGATTATATATACAGAGTGTCTCTGAACTCTCTACCGACCTTTTCAGGTATTATTCCTGGACCATAGACAAGCCAAAATATCATATTCAAAATTTCAAAAACTCAAAAGTTACTCGTATAGCCGCCATTTTGTTTTTTCACAAAGGAAATTTTAATTCGAGAACGGCTAGATATAACTAAATGAAATTTGGTATTTAGCTATATTACTTAAAGACCTAATTACAGCAAAAAAAAATAATTTTTTACAATCATTAATTTCAAAATGGCGGCTGCCTAAAAAATTTCAAACGTAAATATCTTAAAAACTGCTCATAATAAAAAAATGTACATCTATCACGTTTTATTTAGAGAATTTAATTGCAAATCTAATGACACCAAATTTACGGAAATCGGTTCATAAATAAAGGAGAAAATAAATTTTTAAGATATTGCATTCTTGTCAATATCAACTGGTTATGTGACATCGCTGCTAGTATTTGTATAAAAAATGGGTTTTCTCCGTTATTTATGAACCGATTTCCGTAAATTTGGTGTCATTAGATTTGCAATTAAATACTCTAAATAAAACGTGATATATGTAATTTTTTCATTATGAGCAGTTTTTAATATATTTACGTTTGAAATTTTTAGGCAGCCGCCATTTTGAAAATAATGATTGTAAAAAATGAATTTTTCCCCTGTAATTAGATCTTTAGGTAATATAGCTAAATACCAAATTTCATTTAATTATAACTAGCCGTTCTCGAATTAAAATTTCCTATGTGAAAAAATCAAAATGGCGGCTATACGAGTAACTTTTGAGTTTTCGAAATTTTGAATATGATATTTTGGCTTATCTATGGTCCAGGAATAATACCTGAAAAGGTCGGTAGAGAGTTCAGAGACACCCTGTATATCTGATGATCTATGAACTATAGCTATCTTTAAATATGGCCGCCACTCTACATTTTGTTGTAGGTTAAAACCATAAATTAGCGTTACAGTGATCAATACGACTGCTAAATCTTGATTAATGTTTTCAAAAAATTATTTTGAGAAGCAAATCGTTTTCCACAGATGATAAGCATATTTGAACTGGTATGAAAGTGGAATCTTGTAAAAGTGATCTACATTTTTTTTAATTCACGGAGTAAGCCCCGGAGTAAGCACGGAGATTGCGTAAGATCCCAAGAAGGGACCTTGTTTGCTTCCATTTCCGGTTACACTTATTTAAATTATTTATTCACACTTATTTATTGGTGGTATACGTTATGTTCCCTCCACTTTCTTATACCACCTTTCTTATCATCGAGTATCACCTTTCTTATCATCGATGCTCCACTATGCAAGTACCCTACAGTTTAACATAAGCTTATACTAGCAGTTCTGTGAGCAGTAGACCTCACGCTCAAGAATAAGGGAGCTTCCACAGAGGAACATACTCCATGTACTCAACGATAATCACCGTCGCGAAATTAAATACAATCATCACAACTAATCTTTGATTCAATTTGTGTAGTATACTACAAGTCTGTTTTTCACAAAAGATCATTCTGAATCACATCAACAAGGCTATGCTTTCAGACCGAACCCTTGATTCAATTCGTGTAGTCTATTTCATGTCTGTTTTTCACAAAAGATCATTCTGAATCACATCAACAAGGCTATGCTTTCAGACCTAACCCTTGATTCAATTCGTGTAGTCTATTTCATATCTGTTTTTCACAAAAGGTCACTTTTTTATCACACCAACAAATTTTTGTTTTCTATTTGCGAGACAACTGATTGTTCAAATTACATTTCAGATGTTTGATACATGAATATATAAAACAATATGAATTAAATTTGTATATCATTTACTTAGTAATAACTCTTGTTATTATGCTGAATTGAAATATTAGAAATAAAACAGTTAACATGAATGATAACGTTATTCATATTGTTATGGGTTCTATGTCTAAAATAACGCTGGCAACACTTAAATTTATCACTCGCACTTTATTTACACAAATAATCACAACACTCACTGATTAGTAATGTCTTACAGAAAATATGCAATTTAAAACAGATAAATCGATATTGTTCAACTAATAAAGAGATTTCAATAAACTATACAAAAATCAATCACTAAAAGTTAAAAGTTTTCCCTTTATTAGTAATGGCGAAGGTGATGTTGTGGAAGGTATCCATAATGAATAATAAGACGAAATTGTCACAACCACATTTATTAAAACTTCGAGAAACTAGTTTCGGTTGTTACACCATTATCAATCTCAATCAAACTGAAAACTGAAGTAAGGCTTCTCTGTACTTCAGTTTTCAGTTTGATTGAGATTGATAATGGTGTAACAACCGAAACTAGTTTCTCGAAGTTTTAATAAAAGTTAAAAGGCCGATCTAATATTAAATAATAACTGTACAATAAACTGTCCAATATTATTTTTAAAAAAGTCGAAAAAGAACAATTAACTTACGTAGCACTAGTCCGTAATACAATAAAAACTATTTAGTAGTCCACTGGTATGAATTAAATAGGAAAAAGAATTCTCACTATAGGCACAGAGAAAGAATTATCACTATATAGGCACAATATATAGAACTGTCACTACTTGTTTATCACGACGAATTTCAAACAAGACTGAACTAATTTACAAAAGTCTCCCTCTATTTATATAATTTTCCATAATTGAGATATCTCTCGATTTTTCTATCAACTTCTACCGAATTCTAAAATAAACAATGAAAGACCTTCACACCTTCCACAATATTCGATAAGACTCCATTAATTTCCAATCAAACAACTAGAACATTTTACAAATTACCAAGTAAACACCAAAAAAGTGTCAAAAGCAGAGTAATTAATTGCTTAGAAGTAAACATTTACATAGCAGATAACACCGAGAACCACTGTTTCTTCTTTCTCTCCATTCATATTCACTACAATGTGAAGGCTCAAACCCGAGGGCTATCTATGAATCTGATTCCAATTGCATATTATGATGGAGAAGTTCATTTTAAAAATCATATGTTCCTATAGAAGAAGACCTAAAAGCCTTACTTTTTTCTTTTTAAATATCTTTCAATTTCAAAAAAAAATTCGAAAGTCCTTATACATATATCGCTGTGCATTCTTTAAAGGAAGATCCATATGAAATTTCATAGAATTTGGACCACGCATTTAGCCGTAAATGCGTTACAGACAGACAGACAAATGCAAAACGGTCGACTTGAAACAGAGACCTCTCTTCGTTCGGGCAACCATACAGAAGGTTATTGAGTTCCTATATAAAATAAATTAAACATATGACGAAAATCTTCGCAAATGTCAAAGAATCTACTTAGAATCGATAGTGAGCTAAATCTGGCCCCACGAGATCCGTTCTTAATAAGGGGAACACCATTAGAATATTATCTTTGATTTTAACGTGAACGTGTCATGAAATATTCATAAGCATTACGTACCAAAATGAATAATCCATGGTTTCTTCAAATATAGGACTTCATGTCGTCAGCGATTGTGAAAGACTTTGAGGCTCGTATTTGTAAAATAAGGGTTCCTTACCTCAAGGTAGACTTAAAAAAGCTTTCATTCAAAGGCTTATAAAGACGTTAAGGGAGTCTTAAGATAGGTTCAAAATGCGGGCCTTCTAGGGGATTTCAAGTCTCTTTTGGATGAATAAAGCATCAAAATAGAGTTATAAATACGACCCTCTAAAGGCTTTTCAAGAGTTCTTTGAGTAGAAAGACTCTCAAGGTAGGTTCATGTATAAGGGCCCTAAAGAACTAGAGCGACCCTGATTGCATAGAGTACTCTCAGCGAAGTCTACACCAGAGTAGAAAACTCTCTTGGGTGAAGAAAACTTCAAGATAAGTTCAAGGCTTTCAAGTGTTCCTTTACTGGAGGGAGCCTCAAGGTAGGTTCATGTATAAGGGCCTTAAAGAGCTAGAGCGACCCTGATTGCATAGAGAACTTTCAACCAAGTCTACACCGTGCACCACAGAGCAGAAAAACATTGGCCTACTCTAAGCTTTGTAGTCTTTGAGCCTAGACCGAGACAGACTGAGTTGTTGAGATCGTTAGAGCTCTTCGTTATAGAAATAAAGATGGCGTAAGATATAAGACATTTACTCGTTTTTTCAGGTAGAATGAGCTGAAGAATAAAATACTAGAATAGGGGAATATTTCTAAACTAATCACTATTCTGAATCGAATAGGTTTAGCTATTTTACGGAAATCTCAAAAAAATAATTTTCAGGCTCACTCTCTCTCTCTCTCTCTCTCTGTCTCTCTAAATAAAGTATTTTTATCATTATCTTATCCCTCTCTTACTCACTTTCTCACTCTGTCTCTCTCTCTCTTTTCTCTCTACTTTCTTCTTTTCTCTTCTCCCACATACACTTCTCGCACCATCCTCCCTCTAGTTTTACCATTTCTTCCTCTGGTTTTCCCTTGTCTTTTAACCACATTCCCCGACATTTTTCGATTTCTCTCATTCTATCTCTCTCTTCCTGACTCCTTCTCTTCCAATTATCGATCTCTCTCTTCATTTTCCCTCCTAAATACACTCTGTTCTTTCACGTCCTACTTCGTCCACCTCCATGTTTTATATCTTCTTTATTTAGAATTCCTTTAATATTTCGCACACATTTCCCAAAATTTTCGTTATCTGTCCGCCGTTCTCACCCTCTTTTCTCTCCCCTCTTTCTCTCCTCACTAGCTCTCTCTCTTTCTCTCCCTCTCCCTCTCACATTCTCTCTCTCTCACTCTCTATCTCTATTTCCATCTCTCTTATACTCTCATATGCACAATTTGTGATTTTACATGAATAACGAAAGATCATCTAATCTAGTCCCTCCCTCTCTAATCTCTAATCTAATCTCATCTGATCTCTCTCCCTCTCTCTCTCTTCTCTCTCTCTCTCTCTCTATCTCTCCCTCTCTCTCTCCCTCTCTCTCTCTCCCTCTCTCTCCCTCTCTCTGCCCCTCTCACTCACTGCATCTCTCCCACTCTCTCATAGCCTCACTTTCTCCCTCATCCTCTCTCTTTCTCTCCCTCTTAATAAAGACAATTTTTCTACCGATCATTCTCTCTCTCTACCCCTCTCTCGATCTTTATCTATCTCTCTCACTCCCAAACACATTTACATGCACTGTCACGTACAAAAATTTTATCTCTCATGTAGAAGCTAAGCAAAAGGGTTTGTATTATGATTGGCAGGTTGTCAGACGGTCCTACTACCTAAAGGGGTTGCTATTCCATATTCGAATATTTCTGGGTAGCCTATCAAAGTCTGAATTGTTTTACTTTCAACAATAATTTCAACATTTTTTGTCATAACTTACACGAGATCATGTGTTTCGAATCCTCTAAACGAGGGTAACTCATTGTCTAAAGAAAGGAGTTGAGAGTTCCATTTTCTGACCTTCAAGCTAAAATACAAATAAAAAATGTAGTACAACTATCGGCTTCGACTTCAAGGTCAATATACAATACAAAATAGACCCTGTTAAACAATGTAGAAAATTTGATAACTGGCAATTAATTTTTTTTTAATCATTGTAGACCAAATATTAGATGAGATTGACCTTGAATATTCTTCCATTTCTATATTTCCGTATGCATATTTCAATTTTCTATTTCTATATTTCTACAGTGATTAAAAAACGACGCAACTCATGGAGTCTTTTCGCTATAATTATTATAAGAATATAAGACATAATATTCAACATGCACACGATTGAAATTTAAACTTCTGCTAATTTTAGGGAGTTAGATGTTGGATTTGATGTACTGTGAGTTCAAAATAGATTTGTACCAATTTTAGCTCACTTGTAGCAACTTTCCATCAAATTTTCAATGTTACTCTACTTGAAATAATGTTTTAAATGTTATTTGAGTTTCAAGTCAATCATTTATATTGTATAAGAGCTTTGTTATCAACTTTGCAATGCAAAGAGCCCCATCGGAAAACATCAGACAGGATAAGATCCAAGGATCCAAAGAATAGAATCATCTTGAAAAAGAATAGATCTGACAAAGTTTCATTAAAATACCGCTGTGACTAAACTAACGCTCGATTAGTACATTCAAATTGACTGAGATAGTTGACATTGAATTGAATGTTGCTTAAAAGGCAGGATCGTAACTTAATTATTTTCGACGTTTCTAGTATTGAATATTATTAGGGCTATTAACTTTTCATGTGAAATTTAACGACTTGCAGTCAAATATTTGTTAAGAATAAGTATAATAACTCACTTAATCTGGCCGAGTAATTTCGAATCTATGAGATCCATCTTCAGAGGCCATCTGAAGATGGATCTCATAGATTCGAAAGTACTCGGCCAGATTAAGTGAGTTATTATACTTATTCTTAACAAATATTTGACTGCAAGTCGTTGAATTTCACATGAAAAGTTAATATTAACAACGCAGTTCGTCATGGAACAAGAAATCCAGGAATTATTAGGGCTTTGAAATATTATCTATTGCTGTGAAAAGAAGTTTTCTTCAATAATTCTGTGAAATATGGGGGTTGAAAGTTTAAAAATTATTCGGTTTTTGGGAGTAATTGATCTTACCTATGAGTGATTTTTTCCATTAAGACACCTTGAGGAATAGAATGACATATTTTTTATCTCAAACTAACAAATAGGTTTTTCAAAATGATTTTTTGAAAAAATTAAATTTTTTATAGATTTAAAAAGTTTTTTTTGAAAAAAAACTAGTTGCTGGATCGTAGTAAAAAATGTCAGTTTATTCCTCAAGGTGTCTTTTAGTTACAGAAAATTTATTAAAAGTTTAAAATCACCCGTGATAGATCAATTGCCCCCAAAAACAAAATAATTTCAACTTTGAATCCCCATATTTCACAGAATAATTAAAGAAAAAGGTTTTCCTAATAGCAATGGACAACATTTCAAAGCCATAATAATATCCAGTGCAAGAAACTTCGAATAAAAATTATAATCAAAAACCCTGCGTACAGCCTTAGGCTAAATATCGATTGGGGCACAGAAAATTCATCGAATGACTTCCACCATTTGACCTCAGGGTTGCGTCATTTTTGAAACACCCTTTATTTCTATATTCGTATTCCTTATATCCATAGTGAGCCCATCATATTTTAAAATTGTATTTTATCTTTGTAGTTTGTGATATTCTTTAAATTGTAGATGTGTATTAATTGAATAAATAACAAGAATTGACTTGTTATTTTTTATCGATTTCAATAGCACCCATTTTGCCCCGAGATGACTAAGAGGGGTTTCCTTGTATGTCTCACCCTAATGCTGTAGTATATAGCTATATAAAATAGAAGTATTATATAATGAGTGTAGTGTAACTTTGAATGCAATTACAGTATTGCGTGCTAAGCCTGCTTCGGTTAAGTACCGGTACTGTACTATAGTGTAGGATGAAGATTATGAAGAAGAAGATGAAGAAGATGAAGAAGATAAAGAAGAAGAAGAAGAATGAGGAGGATGAAGAAGAAGATGTAAAAAAAGGAAGAGAAGAAGAAGAAAAAAGGAAAAGAAGAAGAAAAAAGAAAAAGATGAAGAAGAAGAAAATGAAGAAGAAAAAGAAAAATAAGAAGAAGAAGAAAAAAGGAAAAGAAGAAGAAGGAAAAGAAGAAGAAGGAAAAAGAAAAAAGTAAAAGAAGAAGAAAAAGGAAAAGAAGCAGAAGAATGAGGAGGATGAAGAAGAAGGAGAAGAAGGAAGAAGAATGAGGAGGATGAAGAAGAAAAAGAATGACGAGGATGAAGAGGAAGAAGAATGAGGAGGATGAAGAAGAAGAATGAGGAGGATGGAGAAGAAGAAGAAAAAGAAGAATGAGGAGGATGAAGAAGAAGAAGAAGAAGAAGAAGAATAAGAAGGAAGAGAAGTAGGAGTAGAAAGAGGTGTAGGAGGAGGGGAATAAGAAGAAGAAGAAAGAGAAGAAGGAGTAGAAACAGGTGTAGGAGGAGGGGAATAAGAAGAAGAAGAAGAAAGAGAAGAAGGAGGTGGAGAAGGAGGAGTAAAAAGAGGTGTAGGAGGAGGGGAAGAAGAAGTAGAAGAAGAAGAAAGATAAGTAGGAGTAAAAAGAGGTGTAGGAGGAGGGGAAGAAGAACAAGAAGATGAAGAAGAAGTAGAAGAAGAAAGAGAAGTAGGAGTAGAAAGAGGTGTAGGAGGAGGGGAATAAGAAGAAGAAGAAGAAAGAGAAGAAGGAGGTGGAGAAGGAGGAGTAAAAAGAGGTGTAGGAGGAGGGGAAGAAGAAGAAGAAGAAAGATAAGTAGAAGTAAAAAGAGGTGTAGGAGGAGGGGAAGAAGAACAAGAAGATGAAGAAGAAGAAGAAGAATAAGAAGGAAGAGAAGTAGGAGTAGAAAGAGGTGTAGGAGGAGGGGAATAAGGAGAAGAAGAAGAAGAAAGAGAAGAAGGAGTAGAAACAGGTGTAGGAGGAGGGGAATAAGAAGAAGAAGAAGAAAGAGAAGAAGGAGGTGGAGAAGGAGGAGTAAAAAGAGGTGTAGGAGGAGGGGAAGAAGAAGAAGAAGAAGAAGAAGAAAGATAAGTAGGAGTAAAAAGAGGTGTAGGAGGAGGGGAAGAAGAACAAGAAGATGAAGAAGAAGAAGAAGAAGTAGAAGAAGAAAGAGAAGTAGGAGTAGAAAGAGGTGTAGGAGGAGGGGAATAAGAAGAAGAAGAAGAAGAAAGAGAAGAAGGAGGAGGAGAAGGAGGAGTAAAAAGAGGTGTAGGAGGAGGGGAAGAAGAAGAAGAAGAAAGATAAGTAGAAGTAAAAAAAGGTGTAGGAGGAGGGGAAGAAGAACAAGAAGATGAAGAAGAAGAAGAAGAAAGAGAAGTAGGAGTAAAAAGAGGTGTAGGAGGAGGGGAAGAAGAAGAAGAAGAAGAATAAGAAGAAGAAGAAGAAGAAAAAAAAGAAATAGAAGAAGAAGTGGAACAGGTTGGGTGTAGGGTAGCTATACTGTGCCTCCATACATCAGTGTCGAAAAACCTAAAAATGCATGTAGTACAATTTTATTTTACAATACTTTTCCGCCAAATTTTTTCGAGGCTCGTTCTTTGTATTTATGCACTGAAATAACGAAATTTTCTATCCTATTAGTTTTGCCTTCTAAGTAATGGGTGAATGGGGTGATTACAAAAGAATGTCCCAATTTTGAAGAGCCCTATTTGCAAAACACATGTACAAGACCTTTCAACCACCATTCATAAAAAGCAATTTTAAATTTTTTATGTTTTCCGGTTCACAAAAAATGCCTTGTTTCTTCTTCTTCTTTTTCTTGTTCAACAGATCTCATAATAACTAGTAGTTCTGTGAACAGTAGACCTCATTCCGAAGAATAAGGGTGTTTACACAGAGGAACATACTCGAAGCAGTCAATGATAATCACCATCGCAAAATTAAACACAATCATTAGACCTAACCCTTGATTCAAATTGCATAGTCTATTTCATGTCTATTTATCACAAAATGTCACTCCGCATCACATCAACATGGCTGTGTTTTCTATTTGCCAGACAGCTCATTGATCAAATTAGATTTCAGATGTCTGATATATGAGTTTACATAAAAATATTAGATAAATTTTTATATCTTTTACTTAGTAATCACTTGTTATTGTACTTAATTGAAAAATAAGAAATCATTGTTTCTCTAAAACAGATATAAATGTTCACTTTATTCATATGAAGGCTCAACCAGATGATTAAGGGGGCCTGAGAGCTATTGACATTTGATTTCAATTGCATTGGAAAAATAATATGTTCGTAATTTACTTTTTTCCTTTAAAATATCCTTTAAATGCGAGGAAATTTCGAAAATCCTTACACATTCAACGCTGGGCATTCCTTAAAGGAAGATCTGTGCGAAGTCTCATTGAATTTGGTTTAGCCATAAATGCGTTACAAACAGACAGACAGACAAATGCAGAACATTCGACTTCATACAGAGACCTCTCTTCTTTCAATCAATAATTACCCAATATTTCCCTTGTTTTTCACAATTTGAAGATTTAAAATAGTTAAATAAAAGATTCAAACACAATCAAACATAAAAATATGAATAAATTA